>CAJNIZ010006391.1:25221-116436 GCA_905231905.1 Symbiodinium pilosum
TGGAGGCTTTGAGGCACCAAAAACGACGACAGTTACGAGCATGGCGACCCCGAGGGGCTCATCCCTGTTGGCACTTTTGAAGCATATCATCGCGGGGTGGGGGGGGGATACCATACCATTTGGGAGGGCTGGGAACGCAGAGCGCAGGACCATATGTATGGTTGAGGGTTGGGGTTTAAGGTGCAGGGTCGAGGTGTTAAATGAAAAATCAAATTCAACATCAAGTGGACTCCGGTCTAGACACAGTTTTCGGGGAACCGCATGGAAACCAATTTGAAGATGAATAGGGGTCTGGGGGGTACGGTTCAGGGTTTACGGGTTTTAGGTTCAGGCCCTACACTTGGTGATGTTCCGATTATTCAGACCCCGACTCCAAGGGCTTCACAATATGATGGAAACGGAGGCAGTTCTGGAAGCCCTAATAACAGATTGGCTCACCTATTTTGCCGGAGTTCAGCTTGTGGTCTGGGGTCTAAGGTAGGGCTGAGAGGTTAAGGTTTATAGGGTGTAGGGCGACAGGGAAAGGTAATCGTAACCTGGAACGTAGGGTTAGGATCCAGGGTTGTTTAACCCTTGAGCTAACATATGAATAGTAATTAATAGGGTCCTATTTTTAGGGGTTGGGGCAACTAGAACCTCCCCACTATTGTGGATGAAGGGTTGTAGTGTGGGAGTTTGGTAGTAAGACTCTGTGGAAATGCATGTGGAGAACATGGACGCGTGATGCATCAAAACTGGGTGCTTCTTTCCATAGGAAGAGGTAGGCAGGAACCCTACTGCCTCCAAGGAGGTCCCACTTAAGCACTAGTTCGGTAAGGGTTTGCAATGTTGAGTTCATGGCTAAAGGTCAGGGATCGAAAGGCTCCTGACCACAGACTGTAAGTATGGGACGTGCCAATTAGTCTTCGGTGGGTGGAAACAAAAGGGGAAGAAATCCAGAATGGTCCCTGTAAATAATGCCTTTCCAAATGAAGAATGATCCCATGAGTCACCCCAAACACGGATTCCTCAATCTCTGGCTGCAGGTGTGCGTGGTGGCTGCAGAGCCCAATGAAGGCAACTTACATTGAGTGAAGGTTTGGGGGTTTAAGTGAAGGTTTGAGGTTTGGAGTTTACAGATAGGATTCGCGGCTTAAGGATGTTGCATGTTTCTGATGAAGATGATGAGGATTAGGGGGCCCTACGCCTTAAATCGCCTCCAAAAGAAGTCCACAGAAACCTCTCCTAAACTATGAAATGGAGAGATTGGTTTGAAAAGTGCGGAGCTCTTCCGGCGGGCGTATTAGCCAATTTGAAAAGTATTTCAGACAAAAGATAGCATGTAGGTAGGTGCCAAAGGGAAGTTGTTCCGGCTTCCCAAAGCTCAGTCTCGACAAGGCTTCTTGATTGTCTTGACTACGGCTGAGGAGAGCCAGGGCTTCATCCAAGCGTTCTTGTGAAGCGCCATGATGTAGGCAGCCTATTGGGAAGACAAGCCCAAGGGATTGGATCAGGCGACAAGCCCAAGCTACTTCCCCATTGTTCCAGCCTTCAACTACTTCCATATTTTGCCACTCAAGCACTAACGTGTATTCTGCAGGGCACATGTTTCGGATGACCTGCTTGAGGGTACCCCCCAAAGGTGCAGAGTTAGATGTTTCTTGGAAGGATCCCAGCCTCTCTTCGAAATGGCAGAGGTGCGGTGCCAAGAATTGGGTTTGGTCAGTTTCCAATTCGCCTCCTTGTCATACAGGTCTCCCAAAGGGCTTGGACTTGAAGAGTTGATTGTGCCAATCTTCCTAACATCCCCGAGTCTGCTGCAAGGCTGCATGCTGTGGTACATATTCGGGTGTATGTACTGCAGATTGCACAGGTCTGAATGTTAGGCAATCTGGAGCTGTGGTTGCAGTTCTGCCATGTGGTGTAGCTTCACGGGTTCAGCGGTGCAGGCCTCTGGGTGTCCATGCCCTCAAAGGCCCCGAGGATGAAGGCACACAACAACACTGATGTTTTCAACAGACTTACAGGGCTTGCTTTTGAGGGCTCCCTTTTGGATTTCTTGTGTCTTGCTGGCTTCAGGATTTAGAGCAGCGGCCGAGCGTACATGTCCTGCATCGCTAAGCAGCAATGCAAAAGGATGCTTCTTGCGGTTTGTGGAAGTCTTCCCGAATCCTGGGTATGGGGCATTACCAAAGACTCTTGACTCGTGGTAGGACGTTTAAAGAACTATTCTTAGAATTAGCCTCTGAAGTCCAGAGCCGAAAGGCCTCAAGTTTTCAGCCTGAACCGCAAATCTGAAGCACCAAGCCTTGTAGAATCCTCAACCCCCAAGTCCCTCACCAGTTCTGAAGCCCTAAACCTTTCAGATCCTGGCATCCGTGGCGCATGTGGACTCCCGACTCGCCGAACTGGGTACATGGCTCCCAGGTCCAAATTAAGGTGGCTTCATTTAACTGACGTTACCGGAGGGTTAGGATCTGAAGGTTTGAGATGTATGGTTTGGGGCTTAGGGCTTAGGATCTAGCTTATGGGGGGGGGGACAGGTTTGGCTGATGTTTGTACACGGTTTGTTAAGACATGTTACGGGACCGTCAGGGACACTAGGAGCAGCACTTAGGGTTGTGGAACGCTTTTGACGCGGTTTCATAGGCATGCTCGGGGACTTTGTGGGTGTGTGAGGTCTGGAGTGACAACTGCGAAGGAGGTTCTAGACAAGGGTTTCAGGGAAAGGTTTCGACGTGTTTGGAGGGATTGCACTGGGATTCGGTAACTGTCATCGTAGCTTCAAAGGATTTCTCTGCGTGTATCAGGGGATCACTGAATTTTGGAATAGGTTCACATAATTGATTGGATGTTGTACGGATTTATTAGGCCAGGATCATAGGCTTTGAGCAGGATGAGCAGAGCCAGTTGGCCCGGGGAAGCCAATGAGCGCGTAGATTGCTAGTCCACAAAACCCACACCACTACACCTTAAGCCTCAAACCCCCCAAAATCCCAAACCTTATCCAAAAAAACCCAGGCCCTAAACCCTAGATCCCCTCATCTTTCATGAATGCCCTGGCTCTTCTAGCCTTTCCTAGACGTGCCTAATGAAAGCCTAGATTGTCTACAAACGCTCAGGCTTCGCACTGCCGCTGAAGAAGCCGCTGCGTGCACAGAAAGCAAAATGTCATGCAGGGTTGTACAGGGTAGACTTCGGAGATTATACAGAAAGTCTGCAAGATATCATGTCTCTGGCATGAAAGACAATGTAGACATAGAGGTTCTGGATTTTTGCAGAAGCTTGGCTGCGCTGCTCTTCAGATTCTAGGGCATTCGAGAGGCGGCAGTTGGGTTCTTAGGGGCATGTTGCTAGCTTGAACCCAAGCTTGCAGAGGCTGGGGCATTCCCAATTCAATACACACATATACATGCATACACCTGTATGTAGTTATCCAGAAAAACGCTTATGCTTGATGGGCTGGGCGGCTTCGAACACTTTCAGTCAGGCGACCGTGGCGAGAAGTTTGGGTAAGGTGAAAGTTCGAGCCACCCTACGATCAGAACTGAAAGGCTAGAAGCCTAGGATGTTCATTTGGTCACGCAAGTATCATATGGTCGACTGCCCTATAGGTTCCTGATTCTGGGGGCTTGGGATTACAAAAGTAAGCTATAGTCTAAACTCCTTAAAGGGTGGTTATGTAGGATTTTTTTTATCGGGGACTACTACTAGGGTTATTAAGAGGGATACGAGTGTTTAAGACAATGGCTCACATGATCCTTCATATAGAAGCCTTCAACTGCTAAGGGCCTACCTTGCATCTGTGGGAGATTTTTGTCCTTGCTGACACTATTCTTCCATGAGACCCCTATAATCCTTTAAACCCTAATTCCCCTAAGCCCTGATCTCCTAAACCCAGTTTGGCAAAACCTGCGGCTGTGTAGAACGGTGGTTCCTTCGTAAAGGTGTCTTAGGAAGAATCATGACATTCTGCAGGGGTGAAGGCAACCCCAAGTAGTTCACACCTCCCAGAACCCAAAAACCTTTCTTGGGAAGCAAGATTTAAACCTTTAGAATCCCCCCAACATCCGCTGAACTCAGAAGTGTCCTGCGGCCACTTCGCTCAAGATCCCTAGGGGATGGAAGTTTGGCCAACGGCCAAACAGAACTCGATCAGAGCCTTGCCTCTCCTGTTGGAAGAGCGGCTCAGAGGGCTTCTGGTTTAGGGGCCTGGTGCCGTGTAGGGTTTGGGGGTCTCGGATTTGGGGTTTGAGGCTTGGTATCTAGAGTCTAGGATTTAGGGTGGTGGGCGTGGGGTGTACAGTTTTGGGTTTGGAGTGCAATTAGGGTTTGGAGTCTATGGTTTGGGGATTGTGTATCTGGCAGTAATTCGTTGACCGTTTTGGGGTCTTGGGCCGAGCCATGCACCAACAGCTTAGCATCAAAAACCCCAAGCCAAAATTCCTCAATCAAATGGCTTATACTCCTGCAATCGCAATTAAGCGGAGAGCCTGCAGAATCTGGACACCTAAGGAACTCTTTAAAACGTCGAGAGAGCTCACGTTCGCCCCTTTGAGTTGCGCCTTTGCAAGTGAGATGGGGGGTTTTGCGGTTAGGGTCCGGGCTTAAGATTTGGGATTTAAGCATCGTAGGCGTATGCGCAAGGCTGATGCAAAAAGTTGTTCAGGCGTTGTGGCTTCAGGTACAGACTTGAGCTTGGGAGCTTTGGGTTGAAGACTTCAGGTTTAGTTTGGAGCTTCGGGTCGAGGCAATAGAGGTTAAGGCTGGAGGTTTAGGGGTCGGCAGGCAGGGAGGCAAGAGACATGAAGCAAGGGGATTCACAGCATCTTTCCAGAGCCATGGGATGCATGTTAGGGATGGTACAGAGGAGCCCAAGGTTTCACACCAGGGTCTTGCAGAGAATGGAGGGGATGCCAGAAATGGTTCAAATTCGATTGATGCCTTTGCCCCAGCGGTAGATACCCCCTTCCCCTGTCTCAACTCTTGGCTTGGTTGTCCCATTTCAATGGTCAAAAGGCGTCTATTGGAGCTTGGGATCACCAAAATCCCCGTGACAAGCTCGTTTATAGTACCCTACGCCTTACAATAAGCACCGCGACCCAGGGATCACCAAACGCCCCCTCAGGAGATCCACTGATGGCCAGTGGGCAAAAAGGGAACGTAATCCCTACATAGAACCTACAAAATATATTCCCAAATTCCCTCTACTGACCCCTATATATATATATACACGTCGTTTCCATTTTCTCTTCCCTTATCATTATATCCTTATATAACCCCAATATAGTCCCATATTCCCTACAAGCCCTGAACTCCAAGCCCTATCTTCTATTCCTTCATTCCCTACTAACCCCCTGTAAGTAGAGAAGGTGCCCCTTCGTGTCGAAGATGCTTTCCGTGCGCGGCATCGTTGCAGCAAGGCAGGGCTTTCAAGATGTCAAGGTTTACAATTGCTATATTGTATAGGGATCCCAATATAGGGGTTATATAAGGACAATGGAAAAGAAAATAGAAGCTACTATTTAGGGTCAGGGTTTGGGGTTGAGAGTTTAGAGTTTAGAGCTTAGGGTATGGGACCTTAAACCATTAACCCATAGAAATTGTATGGGGTTCGGGGACCCTAAATCCTAAACCCTAATCATATGAAAATTATATCGGATTCATGTCCACGGTTTTGGGTGGAGTTTTGAGAGGAGTTTTGTCTTGACCCTATGCAGTTTCTGTTTTTTTTCTGGGCTTGATGAATGTACGGGGTCTAGGGCTTAGGTGTTGGAGATTAGAGGCGTTGGGGTAGGGATCAGTACAAGGTACGTACAGGCTTGGGTGGGGTTCCAGGTTCGGGCGCAGGGGACACCTGCCCCCACGTGCTGTCAGTTAAGATTGTGCCATTCATGTGATACGGCCCTCAAGAGCTCCGGGCTTAGTACTTTTCCCTTGCTTTGACTGCTGCTAGTTTGCGTAGCTTTCGGCAGGGTTTTGTGGGGTCGATGTAAAAATTATGTCTATTTCGTGCTGCTCTCAAGTTGCGAACCTTGAGTTGGAGTATTGCAGGACAAAACAACATAATTGCGAGTTTGCTGAGACTCAGAAATCGTACTCCCCCAAGCCCACTTATTCCTTCATAGGCTTCCTGAATATAGGGAACCACTACATACACACGGGAATCGTAGCAGTTCAGCTGTTCCGCCCTCAGATCCTTCATTAGATCCCTTTTTCAAGGAAGCTGTCACCAACCGAACCTGAAACTATAAACCCTCAACCTTGGCATGAGGATGGCGGGTTGGGGCTGTGGGAACTCAAAGCCGCAGGTCCTGAAATGAGGATGTCCAAAAGGGTTTCTTTAAAAATCATGGAAACCTCCAGGTGGGCAGTTGTCAGGCAGGGGTCCCATAGAGGCTTTGATATCCGCTCATATAAGCCGTTTTTGGGGGCCCCCCTGGTAACTACCCCCTTGGGCATGTCTGTGATCTATACCAGGAGCATGGAAGTGACAAAAACAAACTAAAGTCAAAAGCCTGTTAGGAAGGTCTTCCTTGCACCCTCCCCCAATCAGACATGGAAGCCTTTATATGGCTCTCCTTCAACAGGCCGGAAGTCTTTGCTGGGCCCGTTTTGGACTTCCATGTCAGCTTTTGGGCAAGTGTACATTCCCTGGCTGCAGGAACTTGACGAATTGCCGCGCCCCCCGAGGACCTGCAAATCCCTTTCTGGGTAGATATGAGATCGTATTTCATTCGCCCCCGCAGCCTTAGGTCATTCCTCTAGACTAGCCAGGAATTTCTGAAAGGCCTCAAAGCCTGGGTGGGTTTGGCGGAAGCCTTGAATGCTTCGGATGCAAGGTTTCGCAGAGGTTTAGATTCTCAAGGGTGTTCATCTTACTTGGGTTCCATTCATCGAAAAAAGTCTGCACAAAGGAAAGCCTTCAGGATGACGTGTGATTGCTCAGGGTTGTTTCGTTGGGGAGTTGCTCCCAAACCCCAGCTCCATTTCATCTGACAGCGTTGGGATGAAATGTGTCCCCTAAACCCTGTGGTATAACCTCAAGCGGACACGTTCCACACGTGCTTTGGAGATGGACGGACCACATTATGCGCGCGTCTTTGCTTGCTGCTGAATGAGTTCAAGGAAGGAAGGCTCATCGCTTGAAGCAGTGACCCTCGGGTGCCATCGATGCTAGGCCAAACTGCTTGCACAGCGCATGCTGAGGAGAGGCGGTCTCTAGACCTCGCCAAGAAGCAAACTGCAGCGGGCCTTCCGAACAAGAAGTTCCTCATGGAGGTTGTGATCGACAGCCTTTCTGCAAAGTCCCACACTACAGCTCTTTCGTCACATCACCGACCACTTGCCACATACACTCCTAGTCATGTGTTGTCGCACAGCTGCTAGGGCGCAGGAAGGCTCAGGAAAAAATCTTCCATCTTCGTGTAGCAGTAGACTTGCAAATTGCGGCGCTGAGCATTTCATCATAAGATGCATGTGCTGACGTGCTGCCTGTTCATACAAGAGCATCCACGTTTTCTGCTGGCTCATTCATACCAAGCGCTTCCGAAAAGGGTGTGTAAATTCTATACGGGTGTAAGGAGGAGGAAATAACAACAATAGGCACGGGTAGCTTGGCTGAATCATTGGAAAATCATCGGCTTCCATAGAAAGACCCCGGAAATGAGGATTCCGAAAATCTGCTTCCCCTTGTAACTCGTTAGCACTTCTGGCCCAACTTGCGATGACGGGAAGACGTGTAGGCTTATCAGACGATTGGAAGCTTATGAAAGTGAAGGAGATCAGCTTCAGTATACGAATGAAAGCATGTCGCTCCCCAGGCTAAGAAATCAAGCCAGACAGTTCGCCGTCTCTCAGAATTTACGCTTTAATCCTGGAATATCAAGGTTGGAGCCTGGGGCAACTAGGCCCTGTACGAAGGACTCTTCCTCCGCCAGAGCAACAGTGTTGCCTCAGAGTGGACCCAGGCCTCAGACATCCGCTCTTGGGTTCAGACAGCGCGTTGTTGTTTGAAATGTTCACGCCATGGCTACTTCTAGAGTTTCTCAGGGGAATATGGGCTGTTCATTGCTTTACATGGAGCACGAAAGTGTTGATATGGCTTGTGTGGACATAATACAGAGATATAAGGTGAGCACGCTTAACTTTCACGCAAGTCTACATCAATCCGAGATTTTGCCCTCTGGGTCCTAGTTTCCTGTTTGCCCTAAAACCACGCATGATTCTCGGAGATCAGACTTGTGGGAGGGGGTTTTTGACGGTCTTAGGGCCTTTCTTACGTCACGATTTAGTCTTCCTCAATTCGGCAAGGCCATTCCCTCAAGGCGTGTGGGGTCGCCAGAAAAAGTTGTTTGCAACAGTTTGTGGCTCACCTTGTAAGTGCATTGGCTGCGCGGGGTTCTCCATAAATTCTTCGTGAAGGGATTCGTTCAACTCCGATTCACCGTTTTTACCGCATTGCTGTTTCTACGAGGTGCGACTCTTGCGCAAGATGGCTACGCACTTTACGGGGCGATTGTGCTTGATTTTCTGGGCGTTGCATGTTCGAATCCTTCCAACTTAGCCTTAAACCTTTCTACCTAACCAGCCCGGAAACCCAATCAGAGCACCCAGAGCCCTCCGACATATCAAACCTTCACCTCGCTTCTGCAGTCCCATAGCTTCATTGTCAATCCCCGAGCCCACATACATCACAACCTCGGCGGGCCCTAAAGATGTGGGACTTTTTGCCGAAGGGGTTGTTGCAAGATGCTACCGACATACGAGGCTGAATAAGCCATGCAGGTCCCCTATATAATCCCTTATATACCCCCCTTCACGGAATTTAGACCAGAGCACATACAATGCCCATCATCAGGCCGGCTTTGTTGCCGGATTGGCGTCGAGGTGGGAATCTACACAAAAAAAAAGGTCCCACAATCTGAAGTAGGATCCAAAAAGATGTATCCCAAAGTGGATCTTGTCATCCATATATCAGAACTCGCAGTTGTTTTGGTCATAGGCCCTTGGGCTGCTTCCTGGGGTTCGGGGTAGGTTTACAAGGGCATAGGAAGAAGTTTGGAATGAGGGCCCGGTATAGGGAAACCTGTGGCTAGCAGCAGCTTCCCTACATGTCTTGCAAACCCTGCTATAGTTTTTCCTCCTGAATACCCTGAAGGGGGACGGATGTATGTATCCTCATGGTCCTGAGATCCACTAGTTTGTCAAACTTCTGGCTATAGTTGTGACAAGCTTGCACATAATTCTAAGCTTGTGTGGCCACCCAATAGCTTGTGACTTGCGGGGGGGGGTTCCGGATTTTGTCTCAGCTGCCCCATTCCATCGACTTAGTGGGCCCCTTAACGGATCGCAAAGCGGATCCTAAAGCATTTGACCAAAGAGCAGTAGGGACGTTTTGGGGGGGTTCCACTGCCGGCAGTTTTACAGAAGTCTGGGTAGCCAGAGGAGGTCACTTGCAGGTTCATGTAGGTTGCGTGGGAAGGCTTCCTATTCTTGCTGCTGCAAAATTGTTGGCCTTATTTACATCCCACTTAGATCCCATACCCGCGCCTTAGGTCTTCCACGTGCCAGAAGCGCAAATCATGAACCCCGGAAAATCAAGAGGTCACCACTGAACGCAGCAGCGGTTGGACAGCTATCGGAAGGCAAAGCTACCAAGATCCTCGTGTTAGGGGGGTTTTTGGCTTCAGGAGTTTAGTGTTTCTCGGTGTTGGATTGAACTTTAAGCATGGGTTTGGGAAGTTAGGGCGTGGTGGGGCTCAGGTTGATGAGGTAGAGAAGGCCGTGAATTTGATAAACAAGTGCTTTACGGCTTAGGGTTCGGAGTTATAAGGATCTTGCGAAGGTAACTGGAGGGGTGTCAGTCAAGGAGTATTCGTAACATAGGCAGCATCCTTCCTAGGGTCCCATAATGAGGCTTGTAAATCCACAAAGTTGTCCGGTGTGACGGGAATGCTGTGTTGGCTTTGAGGGTGTCCGGGTGCCCATTTTTGGGCGTAAACATTAGGATCATTGGGGCTGTGTTTCTTGCTTTGCGTCCCTTCCCGCAAAGATCCTTTCTTGTTCTTGCCGCTAGGACACGTTGCGTAGTGTTGAAGACACGTTGGTCCTTCATGGGTTCCTTCACCACCCCCACTAGCCCGCCGTTTCCTGTAAATATCATTACCCAAGCCAATCATCCCTAAGCAACCTTGTGACTAAGAGAGAACCCTGGAAGGGGAACGTAGTGTAGGGGAGAGTAGATCACTGAAGCCGGGGATGAATGGCCTCAAGCGCCCTCAACCACCAATACTGGTTGACTGCATTGTCAAAATGCAGCGGCAAATCCACTAGTGGAGACGGAGGCGACAGAAATCCAATTCCCCTCGGAGAAATTTGCCTGCTATGAATTTGGGTTGCGCGACTGCAGTCAGGATATCTCTTGATGCTTTGGTGTCATGCTTACGGGGAGCCCCACTTGTAATGTATTCATCAGTGATCATGGCTTGTTGATTCCTGATCTGACAAAACTCTGGACACACCATTGAAAGTCGAATGTAGAAAAGGTGCGCAACCCGAAAAGAGCCCAGCACCAATTCTACAGACGGATCTTAAGAACCCTCCTATGATCCCAAGATTGGGGCGGGCTCCAGAAACAAGATACCATCTTTGCGGGTAAGTATTTTAAGGTACCCCAAGTTGGGTTGGTCCCTTTGAGAAACCTCTTCTCCCGCATCTCACCCTAGACCCTAAGCCCCATTCCCAAGATAGCCAGGGAGCAGCACGACAGCATCTCCGCAGTTGGCAGCCACTTTAGCAATGCAGCTCTACACAGCACCTGGGCGACAGAGTCTTCTTCAATATTCTTGTTTAGGGTTTAGGCTTTAGTATTACTAGTAACAGTAATCGCAGTAGTACCAGTAGTAGCAATAGCAGCAGTAGTTGCCAAAGAAATAGTAAAAGCCATAGTCATATTTAGCTGTGGGCGGTTGATGTTCATCGTTTCGCTCGTCGTCGTCGTCGTCGTCGTCGTCACCGCCGGTCGCGTTCGTGACGGTATAGTTTTTCAGCATGCGGGGGCCTGAAGTACTGTAATTTGCAATAGTTTTCGATGATCCAACCTTGCAGTTGCCTTTGCGGATGTTGAGGCCTTTTTTGGGCACGATGATGAACTTGTATTTTTCAGTCACAATGTGTCATTGCCCAGCATGTTGCAGCATGGAATGGGCATGATCATGCAACTTTCATTTTAACGGTCGCAACGTGGAATAGCTCGAGCATGTGACAGGATCGAAGCAGCGCAGCATGTCGCCCATATCAGCTGCAGGAGTAGGGGGTCATGGGCGATGATGAGATTAAGTCAGAACTCCTCAAAACCTTGGACTTATAGGGCGTTTCCTGAAGTAATGGGGCGATGATAAAATTGAGTAAGAAATCCTCAAACCTTTGGACTAATAGGGCGTAGCTCGGACTACTGGACGGATAATGACATTAAAATCAGAACTCCTCAAACCCTTGGACTAATGGGGCGAACCTTGGACTAACGAAATCAAGTGAGAATCTGCGAACAGGACTTTGCTCAAGATTCACGCGAAACCCCAGTTATAAGCAGGTGAAGTGGAGAAAACCACACCGTCATAAACATAACCGATAAGTAGTAGTAGTAGTAGTAGTAGTAGCAGTAGTAGTAGTAGTTGTAGTAGTAGTAGTAGTAGTAGTAGTAACCTATATGATAAGTCTGTCGTCAGTCAGAAACAATCACAGTCAAATTCAGATTGAAAGGAGGAAGGCTGTCACGTAATTATTGTCAATCTGCTCATGAAGGGGTGATCATATCGCATTGAAAGATGCTTTGGGACAGTTGTGTCACCTGCGGGATCATGTACGATGCAAGTTTGAAAGAATCAACCATGACAGCAGCAATGCTTTCACTAGGGGATTCTGAAGACATGGCGTTAATGTTTGCGTGCCGCATCCTGGGTTGCTGGTAAGGAACTTCGATCCATTATAGTAAATAGCTTAAGTTCCTTAACAGCAACCCAGTATCTGGAGCTCAACGCCCGATTGTCTTTCCATGCCATGCTGTGTATGGCCTTGAGCAGCCACGTTCCAAGTACTACCCTTTCCTGACCGGCAGGCTATCAGATCTGCAACACTGGCACATTTCCTCCTCAATTTCTCAAGTTGTAAACCTCAAGCACAACCCCCGCATCCCCAAATTCCAGCTCCTAAATCCAACTTGAGGGCTTCAGATTGACAAAAGGAATGCCTTCCAAACAAGGAACCCTTAGAAGAAGGCACAGTCACCGATTCTCAAGAAATTCATGGGAACTATTGAGTTGCGGCTTAAACTACTTTAAACTTGGACGTAGGTTTCCTCAACTAACGAACTGTCTCAGAATCTGAAAGTTCTGGGGTTTGGAAACTCCCAGATCTTTTGCTGTAGAGCTTCAACAATCCTGAGCCAATCCCTTCACCCGTGACTCTATGGTTTAGCTTGCGGGAGTAGACTAAACCTTTATCCCTTCCTGAACCCTAACACTAAGCCCTACACCCTAAGCCCTTAACCCTAAACCTAATAATTACCAAAATTGCTGAGGACGATCAGGCAGTGCGCGGAAAGCCCAGCCTGGAATTATGGGCTGCTTGGGGGTCTTGGGATTTTCCGTCAAAAAAGGGCGCGTTCCAGTGAGGTTTAAAACGAGGTTCTTCGGGGTAGAATGAAGGTTCCTCCTGTTCCTAGACATTCCCAGAAGGTTTTTTAGGCATCAGCGGGGTGTCTCAGAATTAGACGAGAGAAAGTGAGGAAGCACTCGCAGTTGGAAGTCCTAAAGTGGAATGTATATGCAATCAACAAAGTTTTGGAGCTAAGCCTTTTCAGGGTGTTGCTGTTCCAAAATTTGGGGTTGACATGGTACTGACAGTGTGGGGCTAAGAAAGATCAATTAGGATTTGCCATTGGGTATAAGAAGCCTACATACATTATGGCGGTGTTCCAGAGCCAGATGGTCTTAGGAACAAAGCAAATTTGTAAAGCTGCCACGGACATGGAAAGACATGTCGGTTGCACTTTCGGCGCTGTATCCCTCTTCTAACATCTAAACGCTCGTGAGCATCAAGTTCCTATGCTGGTCCCGAACCACATTACTAAACCTGACTGCTGCCACGATACAACTGCAACCTTTGAACATTCAGCGAGACTCACACTGCAACCCCAAAAGCAGTTCCCTAAACCTGATCAAGGCTTGTTGAATTGGGTTCTGTCGTCGGCATTAGATCGCCAAGTCAGACCTTTCCCCAGGTCTATGGAAGCAGATTTAGTCCTCAGCCCATTTAGGGCTTAGGTGTTCGGGTTTAGTGTCAAAGGCGCGCGAAATCAAGTGGATGAACATCCAAAAGACTGCTGAACAACTGGCAGCAGGCAAGGAAAAGCCTAACCCATGCTTTATGGATATGATAGGATATGGGCTGGAGCTGCAAACCCAAGTATCGTCCTGCAGGTAGTCAGAAAAACTTGTTATTGTTACATGTCTACAGCAAAGCCCTACGAAATCTCCTCAAAATCCAGCTGTAAGTCCTTGAAGACCCAAACGCTATGTTCTCAAAGTATATCCCCCAACTCTGCACTACAAAGCCCCCAAAGGGCGCTCTAAAGCCCTCACAATTTGAGGCCGCTTCCTTGAGGATGGAGACATTACGGCGCTCTTTGGACAAGAAGCCCCTCAGCGTGATTAGAGGGCCCTTAGGGTCAAGGTGTGAAGGGGTTCAGTTCAGAGTGGCGGAGGAAAAGAAAGGAAGCTACGACAAAGGGTGGCGAAAGGATCCTGCGCGACCTTGAGTATGCTTGTATCGTTTGTTGCCGCATGTTGGTCATGTTAGGTGCCGCAAAATTTTCTCCGTCTCCAGCAGCATGTGGCTTGAAAGGGGTTGTTGGATTCAGGGTTGCTATGGAAAAGGTACTAGCAGATACTATTGCGTTAGGTGGCTTATATTGGATCCTGAGGATTCTGCAGGGTTATGCGCAGTAATGGGGATCTGCAGCTATACGTTCTTGAGGTTTTGGAGGGGGACAAAAGTCGTGGGGCTTATCAGGTAGCCACTAACAGCGACAGGTGTTGAAGGGGAATTTCTATAGATAGCGGCATATATTGGGGACGAACAAGCGGATCTACCGAACTCATTTCAGCACAAGCCGCGGGACAATGCAGAGTGTCTGGGAGAATGTATCTTGTTTTTGGGATAGATTTTGCAGTTACTCCCCTCCCCGTGATCATTAAACAAATGAGGGGAAAAAACCTGCTCCAACTGTGACAAGAACGTGGCGAAAAGCATGCATAAGGATGTCGAACCTGTTCAAAAAACCAACCAAAAGGATTTCTCCTGAGCTCTAAGTCAGAAGCCCTGCAACATTTCCGAATCGTGCATGTTGAAAAGGCGATGGAGCCAAGGATCCGCAAGGCTCCAATGGGAGCATACAAACTTGAAGGATCATTCGCACTCGGTCACCCTAAGCCCCCACAGTCATTCAGGTGTGTTGGAAGATGGGTCTCTCCTCTGCTATCTATTCTCACTGGAAGCATTGATTTTCGCTACGGGGTCTCATTCCGGGGTTTAGGATCAATCTAGGCAGCGAGCACCAAGGCAAAAACAGTGGACGTCATGGCCTGCTGAGGGAATGTGGTCTCTGCGGCCACCGGTGATGTCAAGCGCCCTCTTGTTGAATCCTTCGAGCATAGGACAAGAGTTTGCGATGGGATGCTGAAGCTTCGAGGTTGGGTCTAGTCTAACGAACTGAAATTCGTTCTGTGGCACGGAATCACCCCACCCACATTGAAGGCAATATCTTCGCGATCCAAACCGATAGGCATGGAACATAATAGTATAGGGAAAACAGTACTTTCTGATAACTATCACGATGGCGTAGCCCAAGAAAAAACTGTAAAAGGCACTTCCCCCCTTCTAACAGCCCCCTCACCCCTAGTAAATGCGCCCAATGTAGTGCCACTATTTGATAGGGGGCAGTACTTATACACGGGTTTGGGGTTTGAATGGCAGCAACAAGGTCGATACCATGCATGGGGGTGGGCGGGGTAGACCTTTAAGGATAAACCTAAAAAAAGCACTGAAAAGCCTCATCAAGCACGGCATGCAATTAGTGTTCTGAGATTAGTCACGCCCCTGGTCAGGCCAAAACCCTAAACTGAACCCTAAGCCCTAAACCTTAAACTCTAAACCCCTGGCCGCGGCATGCTCAGGGGGAATTCTTTGCGAAGCCTTCCTGGTATGCCAGAAGAGAACAAAGCCTAGGCCTTGAAGAGGGAGAGACGGTGCGAGGGAATCCTGAAGGTATGCTCCGGTCCCTCAAACCCCCCAAGACCCCAAATAGTAGCTTCCATTTTCTTTTCCATTCCTACCACTAAACCCTAACATCCTTACCTTACACATTTCCTATCATCCCTACATGCTGTTCGGTTATCAAAGAGGGCCTTGCGCCGTTGGCCAGAGACCTTCTGGCAAAAGGTCGGCCGAGCCGTGACTTTTCCTGCCAGGACTCCATGACTTAGGGCGTTTGGGGTTTGGGGGGCACGGTTTAGATCTTTGCTGCTTAGGCCTGCAACCGCTGAGAACTTGTTCAGTCCCTTGCTGCAAGCCTTGCTGATTTTAGGATTATCTTTGAGGTCTGTTGCTAAGTTGGGCGGAAGGGGCTGCAGATTGATGCATCCCCGGCACATTTGCCCCGTTCAAAACGCAGTGAGTGTACACTAAGCTGCGCATATACTGAATTTACGGATTTCTGACGCGTAGGACCAGATCCTGGGTTCTAGGTGCTCGAGCTCCATGGCCTAGGAGAACCCCTCCCCGTCTCACGGTAGACCCTGCTAGGATAGAGTGAGGGAGTCGTTGCTATTTGGGAGAGAGGTGTCATGTTAGGAGTAAGGTCAAGAAGCCAGCAGAGATATGAGGTTCGAGCGGTGTTCCAGGAAAACCCGGACTAGTTTGGGGCAGGTTCTGAGTTCAACTGAGTTCTGGCTCATAGAGCCTTCAAGACAACTTCTGGCCTGGAAATCACTTCCAGAAGTTGCCAGGGGCCAAGGCTGGAGGCTCATTCTAAACGGTTGGAGGGTTATAGGGGTTCGGGTTGAAGGGTTGCAGGGTCCAGAAACTCGGGGTTGCCAGGGGCAAACGGACTCAAGTTGTAGGGTTTCAGGGAGTTGGCGGCTTCGAGGTTTAGGTGTTAGGGTGTTTCGGATACAAAGTTCAGCGTGCTGTTGAGGCATGAGTACACCAATCTGGAAAATATGCTCACATCAGCATTAGCATTATGATCATAGCACCACCGCCACCACCACCACCATACCCCCTTCTGCACCTACTTCTCCTTGAAAACTGTCACCTGCATCTGCGACTACCGATTGTTCGAGCCTCCGCCTAAGCTATTGCCAACGGTAGCGTTGGGTTGGGCTGTGCGCCAGCAGGACGCTGAATGCCGGATGCCTTCAGTTCTGAGATTTGAGGTTCTCAAAAGTATGTGTCCAGTTCTGGGGTAGTATATGCGATAAATCTCGGGATTGGTTTGGGTTCATGTAGGGCCGTAGGGATTTATCCAGACAGTAGGGTGCAGACTTCTCAAAAGTGGGCCCCATTAGCGGTCCTCGTATCGACAGTTATGTCTGGGGGGGGGGCAAAATTGTGATCTTGAGGAACTGCAATCACTGGCAGACCTTCATAGTTGCAAATTACGCTTGCTATATGTCAGTTGGGAGAGATTGCGGCACATGTTAGGTCCGTACTGTTCAGGGGTTGGCAAAATTCTAGGCGAGGGTAACGACACCCTCTAAAACTTACTTCCGTTTGGCAGACGCAATGTGCTCTGCACAATTCGTATGGTATGCCTGCCTACCTTGAAACCAGCTGACAGTGAAGCTGACAGCAACCCACATCCCCCCCTGCCCTGATTTGCAGTTTTCAATTTGAGGAGGGTTTATGGGCTCAAGGCTAGGCATCTACCTGCTCCGAGACGCACGCCCACATCGAGAACGGGAATTGGCTGGATTTTTAAGCCAAGATCTTAGGTCCAAGACCACAAAGCCTTGCCCTGGGAGGGAGGAGGCTGCCAATTGGCTGGCTGAGATAGCGAAGAAATGTCAAAATCAGAAATAGGGGAGATCCACAGCAGTAACTTGCTCCCTAAACAATCAACCCTAAACCCTGAACCCTGTGGGCTTGGGAGTGGTTGCGATCCTTGCGTTCAGAAGCTGGGGGTTTGCCAAGGATTGGTGGTGTGTAGGTTGCCAGCCTTCTAGACCCCAACAATTGAAATATTCCCAAAACAGTATAGCATACGACTATGAGAATATCTAATATAAGGGGGTTGGTGGAGGTTTGAATATCAGGAGAGGGGATTACTCATGAAAGCTGGGTTTTCCCCTATCGAACAACTGAAGGTTCCATAAGCATAAAAGCTTATGTTGTCCCTGCAGAAACCAGATGGCCTAATCCCCTTGAAAACTTGGGCTGGAGGCCCATTGCTTTGGAGCTGTGCCCCCCTCCTGGTGGTTGACTTTCAATCTGTAGCTCGGAGCCGCTTGTACATTGCGCCAACGGGCTGACATCGCAATCGACAAAGACATCAGAAAGGGGTCCCCAAGTATCTTACTACTGTCTATGAAAGAAGTCCTGAACCACTAGCTGAAACTTAAGGATTTACAATGGTTTCGGGGCCTCAGGGGGTGCGTGACTCTCCATCACTTGCAAAACATCTTTCATCAACTGCGCAAATTCCTGGAAGCAAATGTATCAGCATCTCATCAACAACGCAGGTTGGAGATCGCCAAGTATAAAACTTCACTTCCCAGCTTCAAGCTCTTTAGCTTGAGGTTATGCGGGGTGGGGAGGGTTGGGTTATTGATTTGAATAGGGTGTAGCTTTGGATCGTAGGCCCTATCCCCTATGCCACGCAGTCAGCAAATTAGCCATGCGTCGTTCTGCGCCTCGAATGCTGGGGCTTGTGAGCTTTAATAGAGAGATTGTCTCCAATGATCAGCCTGACCAGCAAAGCTGTTACCATCCTATGTCCTAAACCCCAAGCCCCTGTGCCCCAAGCCCCTAAGCCTTGAAACCCCAAGACACAAAACCTCACACCCTAAAGCGCAAGCCTTTGCAGTCAGTTTTTTGCGAAGAGCCGACATGCTGGAGCCTTGGTGCAGGCTAAAGAAGGCTGCAAAGCCCAGAACGATGAGGGGTTCTCAAAACACAGAGGCTTTCGAAAAAGGGGTGCCGTTTTTAAACAGAGGTTAGATGGATATTATGGGTTTATGACACGTAGGGTTTAGAGATCATAACTTCAACATAATTATGCGATTACGAGACTCCCTGAAGGGTTATGTAGGGAATACTCCAATAAATTCCCACTGCCGAGCACGAATGACACAGGGTCAGCTATAGCAGCCCCTACTAAACCCTAAACCCATTTGGGAACTCTACGGGGATGATGCAGGGATCGTTTTGAGGGATCTAGGGCAGTGGGAAAAAAGGTGCTTGATTCATTTTCCTTTGAAGTGGAACGAAGCCTCCAGAAGCCTGTTACACTACCTTCACTACGTAGCATGGGCCCAGCCCTCAGTATCTAAAGTACTTCAAGCCACACCTTTAAAGGGACTGGAGTTTCTCACAATGGTCCCGGTTCCCAAGCATCCTAATCGTCAGTTCATGGTCCCCACAAAATTCCTCCCAAGGGCATCTTTAGAAATCCAGCGTGCCGATTGTCCCTGTGGGGCAATTCGAGATTGACCGACTGACACGTCAAGATATGGAAAAGACACTGCACGTGTTTTAATCCTTGTGTAGATCCCAAGTCAACCACGTAAGAAAAAAGTAATCCCTGAACCCTAAGCCCTAAGCCCTAGAATTTGAAGGCATAATCACACATAGTTCCTGATCTAATGTCCCAACCGTGGGCTCCTAAAATGGGCCTCTACTCGTTTCTTGGGTCCTAGCTGTTGGCCTTTAAGTAGACTTATGGGGTTTTACAGTTCCTGAGAGTCTTCGCAGCTGCGTCCACGCCCAGAAGCCTGGCTGTGTGCAAGCGCTTTTTGGGAAGCTCGTAGTCTCGAGCGGCCTACGTTGCAGCAAGCCTGCCTATCTTGGGCTATATTGGGGCCAGTGTAGATCCTAGATGATTACCAGTGTCATGGAGGAGCAAACGGAAAAAATAGAAGATGTAATGGAAACTGAGTTTGTATCGGCAACAGGATTGTAAAATACCTTTTTCTTAGGTACTTCGAATAGACGTTTAGAGGATATTGGAAACTATTTAGGCCACTGTATTATGCAGGTGAGGTAGATGCATCCTCATCCATAAACCCGAAACTCCGAACACTCAAGCCTAAGCCAACCTTAAGCCCTTCACCCTAAAATCCTTTACCCCAAAACGCTTCGCCCTAACCACTAAACTACCCTAAACCTTAAGCCTAAACTATCCTAAACCTACACCCTACACCCTAAACTACCCTAAGCCCTATACTACTCTACACCCTAAACTACCCGAAGCCCTATACTACCCTAAACCCTAAACTACCCTAAGCCCAAATCCCAAAACATTCCTAAGCATCCCAAGACCTGCTGCAGCTTGCAGATGTTCCTGTTCAAGGAAGGCTCAGGTTCAGAGCCCAAAAGAGCGATGCCACAAAGCCATCAGAGGCACAGGCTATAAGTGATAGGTAGAGGCAGATAGGTGTATATGGGGGGTAGATAGGGATATGTAGAGGTGTATACAGATATTAGGAGCGTATGCGGTTTAGGGGTTGGGGGGGCTCAGACTTTACGACTTGGGTTTTAAGACTTGCTGGCTAAGGGATAGGAGTTTTAGGCCTTTTGGAATTGGGGTTAAGAAAAGCTTACCATAACTAAGCCCCATACCTCCTGCCTTGAGACGCCTTCAAAAAGAGAATCTAGAGAATCCTAACTGCATACCTGTGAACTTCCTTTTGGGTGTATGCAGCTAGGGTATGTAGAGTATTTAACGGCTTGAGGCCTTGCACCTTGAGTTTTCAAAGCCTACAGGGATAAGGGTTGTAGGGTTCGAGGAAGTAGGGCTAAGGGAAAGGGACCAGGGTCCAGGGGCTGTGGAGTTCGGACTGGAGGTCGAGGCCCTCTCTGGTCTAGCCTCATGAAGGGATCCCAGAGTTGGATCTTTAAGTTGCGCACAGTTAAGGTTTATGGTTTGGGGTTTTGGGGGCTCACAAAACTACACCCAAAACGCAGTTGAGCAAGTGGAAGTTCCAACAATTCAGGTTCCCGTTTGGGGCTCCCTGTGAGTAGGATTACAGTATGCCTATGTATATAAGGGGGACCCTAACTTTCAAAAATCCCGCACTTTCAGGTGGCCAACAACCCTAGCATGGCCCTACAAGTTATGGGTTACCGAACCCCCTGAGGTTCCCCCTTTTTTCGGCTTAGCTAGGCTCCTTCAGAGGGCAGTTTAGGGGGAGAGAGGGCAGTTTGGGGGGAGTGGTTAGAAATGATAAAGCAGAATCGGAAGTTCTTCGACATGATTCCCATTTCATCCCTCAAGGAAACACCCTGAGTCTGTTGATATTGCCCACACCTGGTGTCCGCCAACGTATACCCGTTTTGACAAACACCCGTTTCATTGCCTACCCGAATCACGGACCTCCCAGCCCACTAAAACGTGATTGTCCCAATATACTAGCATCCACTAGGCAAATATCAAGTATTGGTGAGGTGAAGGGTAGGGAACTCTAAACCTGAAACCCGAATATAATCTCTACATCCCTGTATGATCTCTTCCCTTACTCCCTCCTAACCCCCAAGATATACCCTATTACGATACAGTAAAGTCCCCTTTCTTTTCCATTATCCCTGTATAAGCCCAATATATTCCCTTATTCCCTAAAACTTACCTTAAACCCTATCCTACATTCCCTTATTCCCTACAAACCCCCTGGAATGTAGTATTCTCCATTTCATTTCCCATCATCCCTATAACCCCAATTGGGGGTAGTCAGAGGATTAAGAAATCGATCATGTGTTTTGCAAACCGCGGCATCCTCTGAGAAAGCTCCCGGGATGAGCTGCGCATGTGCAGACCCCCAGTGGTTTTCGGTTTGGGGTTTAGGGTTCCGGGTTTAAGGTTTGGGGTTTGCGGTTTGGGGTTTGGGGTTTAGGGTTTAGGGTTCAAGGTGTAGGGTTTGGGGTTTAGGGTTTGGGGTTTAGGTTATAGGGGGCTTGGTGCATCTACAGGGGATTACTAGGCATGTTATGTTGGAGTTTCTCAAAACAGTTCCTACATATAGCACTGAATTACACCTATAATCTTCTGATAGTCACCACATATTTCAAGGTTGACCCTGCTTTGCGCAACTTTAAATGTAAGAGGCCTTACAGGCCGTATAGCTGTTGTGAAGGGCTGGAGTTTGGAGTTTTGGGTTCTTGGGACGGGCTGAGCGCTCTGTGTGTCTAGTTCAGGGCTTTGAAGTTTAGAAGTCTAGACTTTGGGCTTTAAGGCTTCAACATAGAGGGCTACAGGGACTTTCGTCTGACTCAGTCATTGAGATGATTTCCCTATTCTACTGCAAAGTTGTTCAATAGAACTCTTCAAGGAATCTACTCTTGGGGGAATCTGCATGAAAAGGCCGACGTCCTAGCTCGGCACATCTTCGGCGGGCGTTTGTTCCCGCCTCCCCTGGTCACGTCTGACGCCATGTCTCTCAGCCCATTAAGTTAGGAAGAATAGTCCATACAAATAAACGTAATGTTAGCAATAGTGTTCCACTATGGTTCTTTATGCGGGATATATGAGTACCGCAGTAGAACTGGAACCCAAACAAGGAACATGATTTTGACAACATGCAAAAGAAGTTTGGGGCTCTAGAGGTGCATTCTGGCAACTGACAGAGGAGGCCATCCAGAGATTTCAGTGCTCTGCACATTCTGGGTGTAGGGCTTGAGGTAAATAGTTTCAGCTGTTTTGATCTGAGCTTCGTGTCCCACCCGTTAGGACCAATAGCTGCAGCATGGGCCCTCAGAGGCTGTGCCAGCCTCACTGTCTTTCAGTTTCAACACAGAAGCCCATTGAGCTTGTAGGTCAGAGGCAAACAAGCTCTAACCAAGTTGCAAGTAATATCCCTGTCTACATATTCCAAGAGTGTTCGGAAACATCCCGGCCGGAGCTTAAAATTTAAGGGTTCCAGGAAGTTCCAGGGTTGCACCCCGAATTGATTCATGGAGCTTCGAGAGACATTTTAGCGGCAGCTACCAGGTAGAACCCGATGTTGCGTGGACAAGGTGCGATGTCATGCACATACGTGCTCCTGCATTAACAATCCGATTACATAGCGTCCATAAATGTAGTAGCAGGAAGTGAAGCATGATCTCCTTTATGATCTCCTTTATATGACCCCAATTTACTATAATCTTTCTCGTCAGGCTAGGATTCAGCAGAAGTTATGGAGCCAGCAGGAAGGGCAGCATACAACCAGTTTTCCTGAAGTAAGGCTCCTCCTCCTCCGCCTCCTTAGCCTGCTACTGATGCTGCGACTGCTACTACCAACTGCTCGGTGAATTCGCTACAAGATCTGAACGACACAGCAACAACGACTGTGGCTTTGATAAGACCCACTTGACGTATGTGAGTCTCTCAACATGACCCCTACGTAACCCTTTGTAGTCACTGTATATCCCTTGCGCCCTGAGCGCCCACCAACCTTTAAAAAAAGACGTACGACGTGAATGAAGCATATAGATGTTGTGGGAGCCATCCTTTTCTACGTCAGCTTGTGCAGACTTTCCCTTTGGCTGCGGCAAGGAAATGCCCCGTGCAATGAATGCTGAATGCAGTAGCATCAAAGTACAGAAGTAGTGTAGAAGCCTGAAGAACATGCAAGATCATTCTCTCTGTGCGTAGTCAAATTCCTTAGTCTCTAGCAAATTGTATCCCCAAAGCCCGTCTAATCCCTCAGGCTTGTTTTGCGACCACACAGCCCCCCAACAAGCGAACACTTGCGGGCATTGTACTTTGAAGGTTCCATTTTTTTGAACTCCGAGCCAAGCGGCTTCGTGGGTTGTCTGAGCACCTGCTTCAACTTCAATAGTCGAAGGTGGGCCTCTAGATCCAAAGAGGGGTCCGTCTCCCTACCCTAAAGTAGGAGCCCAGAGATGGATCCTGCAATTTGCTGCAGAAGTCCTGAATGGGGACCTCTATCCTGACAGAAAAACATGAATCTATTGCCTCCTCTACCCACCAAGTGCAAATTTAATGCCTTTCATCCTTGGCCTTGTGCAGCCAAAGGGACACCCGCAATCAGCGAAACTGGCATGGGGCCGTCGCTTTTCGCAGGCTGTTTCAGCCTGTGGGCAATGGAGGACACTCGTACCCGCCCAAGCGCGAGTGCACTATTACCACATGTACCGTGAGTAACGATATTCCAATGCATGAGGGACCACTTCTTGGCATGTATCCATTTAGCGTGTAGAAGTTGCATGGGAATTTATGCGTTACGGGGATGGTTGTCTATTATGTTTGAATCGGACTTGGCATCAGGCATGGCCCTTTCTGCTGACAGCTGCACGTATCAGTGAGACCTTAACTCCAGTCCCTCAAGGGAAGCTTGTAGCTTTGACTCCGGGATTCCATTTTGCTGGTATTTGGACGGCTTACTTTTGGCACATCCCTGTCTTGTTACTTCCCCTAGCAACTCGGAATGGAGTGACTCCATGCTCTCTCGTCAGCCAGATGCGCTCAATGGACAGCGGCCCAGAGGGAAGCGAGTTGCACAGGATAAAGCATTCATGCCGGAATGACTTTAGTTGTTCAGGTGGGTTTCCCTCCGCATACACCCCAGAATAAGGGTTCCGAGCGAAAACCAGATACGGTCAGGTGGCACAAGATCAGCCAATCAGCAACCCCGATTCGTTTTTCGAATCAACCTCCGCCCTCAAGGTTTCATAGAAAGAGGAACGGGTTTTCAGGGTTTGGGGTGTACGGTCAAATCACTTGTACGTTTACAGTCATAAGCCTTCATTACCGAGTTTGGCCTGTACGGGTTTGAGGGGCTACGCCAAGTTCAAGCCGGAAAGGGCTCTTCAGAATTCACACCTCAGAAAAGAGTTATACTGCAGATGTAACCCCCTCTAGATATCCTAGAAAAACTCCTCTTGGGGCTTTCGTACCGACAGCTATCAACAAGACATCCTCAGCGAGACCACAGCATTGCCGAGCCTTAGGCTGCCTGCCATCTTCACAAAATAACCCAGGGAGATCATTTTGCTGGTGTACTGTCAGGGTTGCTGTCGGGGAACTTAGCTTAAGTTACTACATTGGGAAAACCATATTAATTACTATCTATACCCATTCAGGTAACTTAATTTAAGTTCCTTAACTGCAACCCAGTTGTTATTGGTACGGATGGTGTGTTTTTCTTGTTATCACGCTGATCATGCTGTAGCTCAATATCCTCTGTCAGCCCTCACCAGCCCAAAAAGGTCAGTTGGCCAATGGCTTTTTCTCTGGAGTAGTAATTGTGGTATTGTAGTAGTACTGTCAATAGCAACAGAAACAGTAGACATAGAGGTAAAGGTAGAAAATACTACCAATAGTGCTAACAGGAAGAAGAGTACTCATAGTAAATGCCATAATGGCAAGAATAGTAATAAGAATAACAATAGCAACAATAACAAAACTAACAATAAAAGGTATTCACTGCAACAATAACAACAATACTCGTAACAATATCAAGAATACTGACAGGAAAAACAACAAGAGTAATGACAATAACCGTAATAAGAACAATAATGACAACCATAATGGTAAGAAAAGTCGGGACGAGACAGAGCTGCTCGCTGCTCGCAGCCAGGATCGAAGATATCTTCTCGGCATGACGTGGGGCTGCGCAGGGTTTAGGCCTTAGCTTACTGGGGTCGGTAGGGAATAAGGGAATATATCGTATAAGGCAACATAGGGATCATATTCTACTAACACCCAACAAGTTAGGCTGTCAGGTATTCTGAGCGCTCCTAGACCTTGAGCTTTTTCAGCAACTGTCACATGAAAACGAATGTGAGTGCTTCTAAACATTGAGTGGCCCTGGAGCTCTTAAGATGTAGGGAGCACACAAAGATTGGGGGGGTCGGTCGCCGAGATACGCATGTCTTTAGCACGGAAGATTAGAGGGCCTCCGCAAGGGAAAAGAAGCTTTTTGAAAGCGAAAGGTGGTCCCTGGTTAGGCTCCTTGTTTCAATAAGTCGTCAAGTTCGGGCATGAAGTTGTAGAGACTACAATTATACAGCCCTGCTGCGCCATGCCCTGTAGTGAACTCTTTGCAAAGGGGCTTTCCGCACCGGGCTGCCCGCAGCTGTGACAGTTCACAGGGCTTACTCAATTTACTCGTAGCAGGCCATTAAAATAAAAGACCGAGAAATTCATGGGGATCATAAAGAGATGCATGGGGTTCCCTACTATGAAAGGGGTGCTAGTCTAGATTGTTGCAGATTCGCTGCGATTTCGGTCTAGAGTTTAACACAGCCACTAGCACTCTATCACTGTAAAGACAACGATTGCATCTTGCACTATAGACTTTTTCCGCTGTTTTCCAGCCCGTCACCGGCCACTGGCCACTGGCCACCGGACACCGCCACTGCCACCGGACACCGCCACCGGACACCGGCCACCGCCCCCCACCACCGACACCGGACAGCGCGATCGTCGCAATCGTCGTCATCGTCGTCGTCATGTTGTGGTCGTCACAGGCGGCGTAACGCAACAGCCACTCATGTATTCCCGAGCACCCAAACCATAATAACGTTCATGCCCGACTGCATCCGATGACCAGGGCATCCATGCCCAAACCCTTGTAACGTTCTTTTTTGACTGCATCTGATGCCCAAGCATCCATGCCCAAACCATAAGAAGGTTTTTGTTTGACTGCGTCCAATGACCAGAGCATCCATGCCAGAACCATGATCATGCTCATGTTGAACTGCATCCGATGACCAGAGCATCCATGCCCAGACCATAATAATGTTCATGTTCGACTGCATCCGATGACCAGAGCATCCATGCCCAAACCATAATAGTGTTCATGTTTGACTGCATCCCCCAAATATTGCACTTTCCGTTGCTGGCTTCTTGGAAAAGAAGTTTCAGATTAGTTAGCCGTAATGAGAAAACGTTTTTGAGGGACTTCTCCAACTATGATCACATTCCTTAACAGCAATCCAGATTAGGAGCTGTTATTCTGAGATTCTTGAGTCAGCTTCTCGGCAGCGGTCTTTGAAGCTATGCTGTTTGCTATCGCTGTGCCCTTAGGTGCCAAGACCACATGAATAAACCTGGGGTGTAAGGCCCCCCGATGTAAACCTCCCAGAAAAGGAGGATTCTGCTTGGTGTTTCGCTGGGTTCGTAAATTCAGAAAGACATGTCATCTCAGCAGGCTGCGGGCAAGTCCTGTTCCGGAAAGGCCGCACTTACGAATTACGATGCGACTACAAAGCTGGTGTCCAGCTAGAGGCGTTAGCAGTCTTAGTAACTTAGTAGATGAGTCGAGATCTACTAGACTTACGAGGCTCACTCTTTTGGGGCCAGAGAATACAGCAGCCAGGTAGAAAGAGTGTTGTGGGCTTTCTAGGGTTCTGGCGGGTCTAAAGGATAGTGCCGAGGCTTGGGGCTTCACGGGCTAGGGGTTTGTGTAAGTTTGCAGTACAGGGATCACGATTCGGAGTGCACTACCCTTTGCAGAATACTACAGCTATTCAAGAATTGATCTCCCATCTCCTAGGGTCCTAAACCTCTGGAGGAATGAAGTTTCTTTGGCATCCCTTTTGGCATGCTCTAGGCTTGCATATCATTGCGAAGGCGTTTGGGTCGCAACACCCTCTGGGTGGAACCTGGCTCATGCTTCCCACAAGAGCAGCATGGCACCCCATGTGATTAGACCTTACTTGAAAGGACAGTAGTGTTTGTAGGGTAGGGCTGGAAATCCTGAGAATCTTACCCTGAAGACTTTGAGGACACGGCCCTGCGTCTTCCTCCTGTATACTCACTGACTGCTGGACATTCCTGCTAGGCAGAAAAGCTTAAATGACAGCTAGGCTATTCTTTGCGGACCTCGTTACAGATGTAGATTCCACAAGTGGCTCATAGTACGTATCATTGCTTTTTCAAAGGGGATGCATGGGATTAAAGCTTGGCGTTTGGTAATAAAGGCGTTTGGAGTCTATCGAGTTTTAGTTCCGCTCTTCCAAAGCTATCTCCCACGGCACCAAGTCCTAAATCCAGCGCACGCCCAGCAAGGAAGAGATGTGATTTCCTTAAGTTTGAGACGCACAGCACATTCCCGAAAACATTCTACTTGGGGCATCAGGGGGCTTTTAAGAAGTCTACTTATAAAGCTTACAATGCTTCATCACCAAAGTAATAACCCCAGTTATCCCCAACCTACTTCTAAGTCCCCCTGACCCTCCAAGTAGATTTCGTGACTTGAGGCCTGCTAGAGCGCCATAGGGTTTAGGGATTAGGGTTTGGGGTTTAGCGTTTAGGAATTAGGGTTTGGGGTTCAGGGTATAGGTTTTTAGGGTTAAGGTTGAGCAACTTGGCAAAGATGCAGCTTTCGAAGTCGCAGCTGGCGGCAAGCTACTAGCTTCGCCAATTACCTCCTGGTACTCAAAAGGGAATGAGGGATTGGGAGACAGGGAAGCTTGTTTTGGCGAAGTTTGATGAAAGTAGTGATCCATTCCCTCACTCCCTATTCAGCACCAGGAAGCTTATGCCAGCCCATGCATCAAGCGGAAAGAGTGAGGGCTGCAAAATCTTTGTAGGCTCGGGGTCAGGAGTCAGTGATTTTGCGGCGTAGGTTAGATTGCAGAACCATCCGCGTAACGCTGGATCATAGCCAATGCCCTCGGATAGTTGCTTTTACACATTCCTACACATGTCAATAACAATCTGTCATACTGCCCCTGCTCAGGTTCTAGGGGTTCAGAAATCCATTCTAAAGTGTCTAAGCTTGTAAGTTTCAGTTTCGATCATGCAGCTATGCTTCAAAGCAGCAGGAGGTCTAGGCGAAATTGGAGCCTGGTAACCCCAATATTACCCCAATGTAACCCCGATATTACTCAAATATAACCCAATATAACCCCAACATAACCCTAACATTGCCCTAAGATAACCCTAATAGTACCTTAATAGAAGCCCAATATAACCCTAATACAGCCCTAATATTGGAGCCTGGTAGCCCTGAGCCAGGAGCACCCTCCTCTTTTCCCTTGACTGTTGAGTGAGTTCTGCCGCATGCCGTCGTGAAACGTAGCCGGGCTAGGACTGAGAGAAGCAACTCGGCTCACTGCTAAGAAGGTCAGGTTTTTGGGCTTAGGGTTTCGGGTTTAGGGCTTGGGTTTAGGGTTTCGGTTCCGGGGATGTAGGGTTCAGGGTTCTGGTACGTAACCTAACTCCCAACATTGGGACCCTCTCATAGTCATTTGGTAGTAACATTGTGCTGATTATACGGGTTGGGATACTAGAAAGCTCTTGCAAACTACAGTCTAAGATTTTTGCAGGTGGGATGTGCGAGGTGGCTATTGTTACATATGAGGTTGCCAGAGGAGAATTGCCTGGATTGGCATGGGGTTGGTGTTCATATACCTTGGGGCTGCAGTCATGTTTGGAAACTGCCATGTCTATAGTATATAGGAAGCAAGTATGGATTCTGGGGTACAAGGTACATGTGGGTTATGGGAATTATGTACACGTTTGGAGTTTGGGGTAGAGGGTAAATGTGAGTCACGGGGATTTAGACATACGGCATAGAATGCCAGAGATCAAGTTAACGCAATGGCCATCCTACATGCTCCTGGTATGCAGAAACTCCTCCTCGAGAAATGTAGGCTCAAGCCAAATAACCCGTGAAAATTTTAAAGCCCGTAAAGACCAACGCGTCCTTCACCCAAGGCGAAGAATCCGGCAGCTGAAGCCTCCCTCCAAACTTCACACCCTGGATTCTGCTCTAGACGCCCTTGGAGGTTTAAACATCCTCCCCGGTCCTGCCCTGAAGATGAACACCACCTGGATCCCTAGCAGTACATCTTCCTAGTTTGTTGTGGGGGTTTCCGAAACTTGGTTGTCCCTTCATCATGGCCCTCGTGACAGAGGGTAGGATTTGTCTCGGTCAACACAGAGGGGGGCTACCGTTGCTTTGGAAACTTGTTTATACTAAGTGGTCTGGATCTTTGCGGGAGGGATGTGTTTCCCTTCTGACGCTAGACAATATTCTCATTTGTCCGGAGCAGGTTGACATTCTGCAAACTTTGAAATCCAAACATATCCTGTATGAAACTTATATTCACTTCCCTTAATTAATCCTAACCCCCATCCGGCCAATACTAGAGTCCTCCGATAAAGTGTTATCAGAGCGAGGTGATTATATTAGACAAATTTCCCTCCAAGCCAAATATACACCTGGAGGAAGATGAGTATCACCTCAATCACAGCCAGACCAAGGGGGACGGCGCAAAGGGATTCTGGCCCATGCCCCGTCGACAAAGCATCCTGCCCAGTCCCCAGGCCTTCGACTAAGGGCCCCTGCTTCATGCTCCAATGGAAGACTGTTGATGGCCTTGGTTCGCAAGCACCTTGTGGCCTTTCGAGTAAGTTTATCAAAGCTCCCCTGCCTTCGACTAGCTTGGTCCCAGCCTGGTGGCTGTCAACTAACTTTGTCCAAGGGCCCTTAAACTGACGCATGAACCCCAGGCCCAACCCCCAAACCCTATAAACCCCAAGGAATAAGTCCTAAACCCAGAAACCCAAAGCCGAAGCGGTAAACTTTAGCCTTCAGCCAAGGTTTCTATGCTGAAGGTGCCGTGTGCGACCAGCGATGCATGGATTCCCAAGCAGTCATACGGCTCCCCGAGTCATTTTTCAAGCCACTGTAGCCCTCCTTCCTTGTCATTAATTGATTCAATTTTGGACATTCATTTTCCATGATATTGCCGAGTTTGTTTTTCACTTGATTCTCAATTATTTCAGATGCAGGATTTGGGACTTAAAAGGCTGGGGGTTATCTGCTCCTTTCAGGAGTTATACAGGCTGAGCAGAAGAGCCCCAGCCATCATTTTCATAGGTTTGGGTGGTGATTGCTCTTGGTTTGGCAGGTGAGTTTTCTCAACCTAGTCCCCAGCAGATGAGCGGATGCAAAACCTAACGGTCCTTCAATCCTAAAGCATGCGGCGAGACTTTTGAACTATGGAATGCTTGCAGTAGTCTGGACCTCTGAAATTCTTGGAGATTCACACCCTAAATCGCACGACACCCCAAACCCTACCCTAGACTAAGCCCATTTAAAGCTCTGAGCTCCAGTTGGACGATTTTGTAACATGCAGCTTCCCAGCTCGGGGGTCCGATTATGAGATGTAGACCATGCGGTAGCTGGAGGAGAAGGGCGGGGACCCAGGCCCATCCGTAAGAGCAGCATCATTGTAGGATACTGCTCTAGACAGGATGCCGTGACGTCTGGAGGCAACATATTTTGAAACCAAAAAACAGTGATTTTCCCAACTTTGTAGCAGGCCGGCTGTAAGAACTGAAGCAGGGACCCTTATCCAGAGTGAGATCAGAGGATGCGTTTGGAAGCCAAGTTGTCATAAACTTAGGGGTGCGGTCTTTGGCAACTGAAAGGGCGGGCCCCCTGGATTGAAGTAAGTACGGTTCTAAGTGCAGGGATGAGCCCTTGTTTATGCGCCTCTCCTTCATACCTGATACAGGAAACTGGCACACTGCACAGGGACAAACTTAGGCTCACAAACCGGGCAGCAAATCCAAGCCCAAAGTTTCGAGCTTTGGGGTTTAGAGCTTGAATGAGGACTTAGCTCTTGATGGCCAGCAGACAAGCCAAAGCATGAGAAGCTTCCTCTTGGGAAGAGATTCCTCACACTGTAGCAGTAAACGTGGGAAATTATTCCTGTTTAGGGGGGTTGGAGCTTTGATAATCATAGGGCATAGGGAGGGAATGATGAAGTCGCCTTGGCTGCGAGGATGGAGCGCCTGGCCCCATCCCTCCTGCCATGTCTTGAACGACCTTGGTTGGGCCTGTCTTGGAGAAAACGGAGTTTGGCGTACAGATTTTAGGGTCTTGGGGGGTCGGATGTATCTTGAGTTTAGGTGGCAATGATTGAAGCGATGCAAGCATTCAAACCTGACCAACCCCACATGTTTAAATACTTCCCAGAAGATATTCAGGTTCTGGAGTTAGCGAACGCAATCCGGGCGTCCTGGTGGTAAAGACTTTCCACTGCGAGTGAAAGAAAGGCAGTCATCCGAAACGTTGGGCAAATCCATTGGTGGTTAGGCACCACTGAAGAAAAACACGACCGTAGCGACAAGCAAAGCATCTTACTTTATTGTGGGCATAAGGAGCGCCGCTCTCAGATGTAAAGGATGAAGAATCTCCGGTAGTACATCAATGAATACGCATCACAGCGGACTGCCTGAAGTCACATGCATGCCAACACTACCCCCTTTGTCAAGACTGTACCCACAACAGGCTAAGAACACTCCCGCATGTAGTAACACCGCAATAGAAAAACCAAGAGCAATGCAATACAACACCACGCCACGATGCAAATGTGACATCATATCAACTGCCACTGCGACGGGGAGAATAGGAGCAATGATTCGTAAGCTCAATTATTGTGGTTATTTTGCCACAGATTATGACATGGCAATGACACAAACACTGATAAACCCAAAAGGGAACATGTGTGAGATTAGAACAGCAGGGACTAATAACGAGCTACAGAAAGTACGATTAGCAGGAACCACAACTCACCAGCTAAAAGCTCGGATCCATCAAAGTGTCCCGGCAGACCGCAAGAAGGAACCACCATTTCGAGAGCCATATCACCCCCTTAAGCCTCTACGGACATTTTCAAGCAACTCCCTTGCATCTTCCAGAGCATTCCTACAAATCCTAAAGTTATCCCCCAAGGGTATCACAGAGGCTTAGCAGCAACCCTAAGCCTTGGGTACTGCCCCCCCTCAGAACAGTTGGATAACAATTCTAATATGGTTATATATAGCCCTTAATAGGACCCCTAATATAGACTGTTACAGGGTGGGGGCAGTACCCAACCCTAAACCCTAAACCCTAAACCCCATATAGACCCCGAATAGTAGTTTTCATGTTATTTTCCATTATCCCAATATAACCCCAATATTACCTAAACCCTAAACCGCCCCCGGCGGCTCTGAACGGCTTACAGCGCCCTGCGCTCCCCGCGTGGCCGCCGCTGCGGCCGCCTCCAGGGCGGCAATGCGGCCCAGGGACTCAGAAGGGGTTTAGGGTGTTAGGGGTTTAGGGTTTATAGGGTTTTAGGGTTTAGGGCTTTTAGGGTTGAGGGTTTAGGGGTTTAGGGTTTTTAGGGTTGTTGGTGGGGAAGGGTTTAGGATTGTTGGGGGTGGGTTTTGGGGGTTTCAGGTTTTTAGGTGGGTGATTTTGGTGATTTTGCAGAGTGCCCAATGCCGCGGAATTAAGGGATGTACGTTCAATCATAAGGTCCCTGACATGATTTTAGATATGCTCCTTACATAAGGGGCTCTGAGCTACTTGGGTTGATGGAGAAGGGTTTAGGGCTCAGAGCGTAGGAGCTGAAATCCAGGGTCTATGGTTGTAGGATTTGGTGTGGAAGTTGCGGGACTTTGGGTGCAGGGTTTGAGGGCTGAAAGTTTAGAATTTGAGGCTAAGGGTTTAGCTTGCAGGGTATGGGATTTAGGTTTGGGGTCAGATGTTAGGTCTAGCTCAAACTTCAGACCCTCAAGTTCATGCGATTGATGGTGAACATCCTGCAAAGCCTAAGTAGCCTAATTCTTGGGGATTGCACTAGGTGAGGCTCCCAGGGGTGGTACAGCATGGTCTACATGAACACCATGCTTAGGGTAATCAAGGTTTGGATTTAGGGCGACAAACTGGGTCGTTGCACATCCAGTGATTTCATGGGAGGGCCCTGGGTGGGGAAGGCTGAGCCTCAGGAGGCCTTGAGGATGACCATGTAGAGTTCTAAGGAGGCTCCAAGGATGCTTTGAGGGCCTTGTTCAAATTTACATGCAAGATCTCTAGGGCCCAAGCCGTATAGGGTAGACTTTATGGAGTTCCTACGTCAAGACTTGGGGGGTCGGGGCTTACCCCGTCAAGATCCTGGCAGGAACGTACATGTCTCATGCATGCCAAACAAAGACCAACAACTTGGCTTTCTTTTGATATTTAAGCTTCAGGGTTTCCCTATCTCCAGGCACCCGCACCACGAAGAAGAAGCAGCAATCAGCCAAGCACTTGGTTGAGGCCTGCATCGCCAATCATAGAACTTGGGATAAATGAAGAGAAACATGACCTCAGCCAAAGTTTTCCCAGGCGTTGATACTGACACTTGGGGTAGTGGTCTTCCTGTTCATCTGAGTCTGATTTCCTGTTCATCTGAATTTGCTTTCTACTAGCCCTACATACTAGATCTGGCGAGCAGTCGGCAAGTTGGGGCTTGTAAATGGTTCTGCCTGACATGAACTTGTAGCTGTCATGTGTACGGTTCGGGGCAGGAAGCATGTGGAATTCTGGAGCCTTCGCTCTGTTTTTTTATATGGGAATTTGTTATGCTTCTAGAACAGTATCTGAGATTCAAAGTCAAGGATTTGGGCACAAGATGTTGTGAGAAATCGTCTTACAGAATAAGTGGACCGTCACCCAGTCGCTGGTTTGCCGTTCTCTGGCTAGAATGGAAAGCAGGGATCGGGCTCGCTTTTGCAAGTTGTTTGCTGCTCATGCGGGTGGGAGCAGATATGAAGACTACACTACAAAGGAGCCTACCGTAAACTAGGTGGTAATGGGATAAGGGATGAATAGTCATCTCCATTAATGTCTTGCAAGGGGCCTATTTGGAGATGCATGTGGCGTTTAAAATGCAACCCAGAAAATCGAATGCCGCCTGGGCCCCACGAGGCGCCAGAAGCATAATGAAGCATGAATTATCTTTGATTTGCGAACTTGAGGTCTAACAGCTTCACAAAGGCCGTCTCAAAAGCTCAGCAATTTCTCGTGCTTACTAGGGGCCACATAAAGACTGGCCTACGTGTCAAAGTAAGGTAAAACGACAGTTGTGCTATGTAAGCCCTACAGAGTTCTGAAACATAGTACCAATCCCGTTTTCGAACCCGAAACCCAAAGCCCAAAAGTCCCTAAACCAGTCTTCGGGCTCTCTTTCCCTGTGAGGCTGCGCAGCCTGAAAGTTGATGGCTTTTTCCCCGAAGGCAGATCGGAGAACATGAGGGAATGGATGTTTTGAGCAGCCCTATGATCCCAAATAAACATCCTCAACATGACCTCCTGCGTCCCCTTCTAGGCACAAGAGATGAATACGGGGCTTCAGGTGGTGGAGGTGGTTTAGGTTGTTGGATTTTGGTGGGTTGGGATTTGTGGAGCAGAATTGCGGGCGTTTTGTCTAGACCAGCAGAACGACTAAGAACAACGACGGCCTGTCCCATCCCATGACATTTTAGGGTCTTTGGGTAGTTAACCCAGGTTGGCAGGCTTCTTCAGATTCCTACATTCCAGTCCACAGGGACCTCATGGGGCTCATCAAGATTGTGTGTTTTGTCTGCATGCAATACCTATAGCTAACAACAACCCCTTTGCCCTAAAGCTCCCCACACCTCACAATGATGAATATTCCCGAAATACAAAATGGTTATATTGGGAGGAGGTGGTCATTATTAGGTTCGAGTTCGCAAGCAATCCAGAGATCTTTATTTTCACTGCAATATGGTTGCGCTGTTGTCCCGCACTCGAATAGAAACATGACATCGTAGGTTCTTAGACTACAGTGGGAGAGACTGTTGTGTTGGCAACTGCCTTACAGAACTTCTTTCATTCTTTCTGGGGCAGCATGGGTGCTGGCTCTCCTCTGTGGTTGTCAAGAACAAAGCTTCCATCTTTGCAGAAGAACGGATCCTTTTCCATTCTCCAACATGGAGTAAGCCAGAGGACCTTTCATCCATGAGGCCTCAACCATGACCCCTACAAGTGCATGAGGGTCTTGAAATAGACAATTACAACAGCACTATTCAAGAGAAGCCCCAGATTTATGCGAGCGTGGTAATGATTGAGAGGAGCGATGTGTTGTCAAAAAAAGGTCCGGAAACAGAAGCAGTAGTGAAAATGCTACAAACTCAAGTGTACTAGACCTTTTCAACAACCCCTGTGACCGCCTGTGCAGTGACTGGCAGAACTTCCTTCTGTGTTGCATGAGGAATCACGATGCACCTCAGAATGCTGCCATGTACATCCTTCTGCTCCCCATCCATATGGGCAGCCCTATAATCGCTTTCATCATCACCATCGTCATCTCTGGCTGCGACAAAATCAGAAACTCTGAGCCGCAAAGGGGTTTGACATGGTTTGGCCCCTATACCCAAGCCTCTTCCGCCCCCTCTCTCAGTCCGGTTCGCCAACCTCAGAAATATCGCCGGCAAGCACCCCCAAGCTGAAAGGAGGCGGGCAGAAAGCATTGATATAATATGGTAGTTTCCATTTTCTTTTCCATTATCCCTACATTACATCCTTAAATTCTATCCCTATATTATATCCTTATATTGTATAACCCCAGGTCTTAGGGTTTAGGATTTGGGTGAGGGTTTAGGGCGTGGGGTGTCCACGGGACACAAGTTTTTCTCGTGGAAAAGCATGACTGGGAGAGCGCATCTTCAATGGTTTTGTTAAGGCCTTTGGCAATGAGTGTCTGCCCACCTGGGGTCCTCAGAACGCACAAGGGATGGAGAGTGATCTGGCCAACCTTGCTGCGAACAGGGATTCCTTGAACGCCCCAATTCCTATGATTTTGGTCTTAGATGGCCAGAGAATATTGTAGCCCAGACGTTGTAGACTGATTGGAGGCAGTTCTGCAATAATGATGTAATGTTGGGCTGAGTTGGGTTGATGAATTGTTTCATCAACTTCAACTTGGGTTCGGAGCATTCGATGGGATCGACAATGATGTCAGCCATGCCTGCTCGATGCATATACTTGATCTCAGATAATGCAATGGCACAAACTTCTTTTGTTTGAATTTCAAGTTGTGTTTCGTTTTGAAGTATGTCCGGCAATGTGGCTGAAAAAGTCATTGGGTCTCGGGAAGCAGTCCTGGGCCTGTGTGTTTGGGGCGGGCAGCTCAGAGTCCGCATGCAGAAACGGGCCTAGGTTTTTTTGCAGCTCTACAGGGGTTCCATGAGGATGTTGGGGAAGCAGAGACGCAAAATACCATGCTCCTGAGGTTTAAGGGCTACTGAGAAGGATTGCAGGGAACTTCGAAAAGAAAAGTGGCAAGATGTGCATTTCGAATTGAGAGAGTGCACACATGTAGGTGTTGAGATGCGTGCCCATAGAGATTATGATGATTTTCTTTCAGGGAGTACCTCCTCCTAGGGAACGTTTCGTTTTGTCGACGTTCCCGTGCGAGTGCCCCGGATAATGCCTGTATAAAGTTCTTATAAGGGTAAAACGGATTTTGCATGCCTGCTTGGAATGGTACACTTGATAATACCCTTTGGAAGAGGAGTTTTGTTGCTGTCGTCCCGCATCTTTTGCAATATCTGGCGGCGGCAATAGGGACATGCACTTTTGTGCACGGCCTCGCCTGAGGCGAGGAGGGACGTCATTGCTATCTTCCCCCTTCCATGGGAACCTTGGATACCCCTCACCCCAGAATGGTTAGCATGTGCCCATATATTAAGGGGCATAAGAAGAAACTCGTTGCAAGCATTGATTTTAGCAGCGGGGCTCCGGGAAGGGGACGTTCGGGTAAGGAGTAAGATGATACCCCATAAAAACAACAGTGACCCTAAATCCCACAGCCCTAGCTAAGCCCAGCCCCTACAATGCCTATCCTGGGCAAGGTCCTCTGTCGCTTCACCCCTCACCGCCGGGCATCGCTCCTCCTCCCTTGGCGGGAGCGAAGCTTTCCAGAAGGCTTAGGAGTGAGGGGCTATTTGGATTGAGGGCTTATAGTCCCCCTTAAGTAGATAGAATATGGGGTATATGGGGATCTTATTATGATATACCCAAAGCCATATTCTATCTGCTGGGACTATAGGTTGTGAGGGTTGAGATTTCTGGTATGACGCTGAGGTTTTAACAGTCTATGTTGGTACTTGGTGGCCTTAAAGGCTTGCAATCAGGTTCATACAGGGGTCTTTATGGGGATTTCCCAAAAACGAACGAAAACTACCAAGATCTTGAAAGGCATCCCCACCTGCCTTGAACAAAACCGGCACAAACCAAGCCCTGAACCTGGAACCCCTACATGTCCCCGAAGACTTCAAGCATCGCCCCTACTGTGTCATCCTCAGAAAGACACTTTGCGCTTTATGCATGAAATCCAAAGTCCTAGCCTGCAGATTTCCTCTACATGCCGAGGCATGGCCTCTGCAAACTTCGTTGCAATTCTCAAGATTTGCAAAAAGCAAGTGGAGTGGCCCCCAAAGAGCCTCCTACAACACCAGCCAAGGCAATCGCCGCAGACGGGCGACACGCATGCTCTAGAGAGCAAAGCTAGCGGCAGGGCTGCACTTTCAAGTGGTGTAGATTTCAACGATGGACAGATCACCAAATCGACGAATTGACGGACGGACAAAACGGCAAGTAGAGGGATTGATAAGCCCGAGAGATCGTGAGATCGACAGATTGACAGATTGACAGACGATGCACCATCAACGTCACCCATTGATCGATTGATTGATTGAATGATTGATAGGCTGCTAGACCGACCGACCTTCGTTTTCAGACCGCTTGGCAGATAGTTTGAAAGATTTCAAGACTGATTCGGAGTCTTGGGCAGGGAAGCTCCAGCTTTTCTGTGCGGATCTCAAAAGTATTGTTCAGCATGTGTCTTTCAAGGGGCTCAAGACGACGGAGTCCGAAAGGACGTAACCTTCAGCTTGGGGAGTGGCGGCATTTTCTTGAAAGCAAGCCAGCATAGGCCGCGGAGCTAGCGGGTTCACCACCCGCTGCCATCCACCCCAATTTCTGTATTATGTTTTGCATTGGCATGGGTTATGTTCTCTAGGTCTGTCGATTTGAAGGCCATCGGACAGGTCCATGACTACATGGGAGGTCTTGAAATTATGGTACTCTCCCTGGACCAAATTATAGGCTGCCGTATTGCACGTACTGATATGTACGATACGGTTCCCAATGAAGACCATAGATCGGTAACCTCTCCTCTAGACATAAGAGCTTTCCAACTCCAGGATACGTGTTTTTGAGCATCTCCAGTGGAAGAAGCCTCCAGCGCATCAATGGGAAAGCACAGTACTCGTAAGCAGGATCGCCCGTAATGCCACGTTCCTTAGCCATCTTGATGTTGAGAATGTCATCAGTACCTCCTGTAGCGACAGTTGAAGTAAGAGCACCTGGCCTATCACAAGGCCCCGATCCGTACCGCTACGGTGAATCAAGGAAATCTTGCACCAACTAGGACCCTCGAGATACTGTCGCTCATCAACGCCTAGATTGAGAAATGTGCAGAATGTGATGATGTGGAACTCTTCTATCCACCATCCAGCCTGGACATCGAAACTTTTCCTTGAAGCTTCCCGTATACGTACTACCTGTAAATCTACATCGTCCCCGCTCGGCTCTTAATTTGTTTACATATGACATGGAGAGTTCCCTTAAGTTACTAGACTGCGCTCTCTAAAGGTGGGCTCCTATTGTTAAACACCACCTTTTAGAGAGAGTTTGCACCACTTTGGAAAGCTGTATGTAATCTACAAACTCTCAAGAAAGTGCAAAAGACTTGCTCGCAGGCTTCCTGCCCATTCTAAAAGGGTCGCTGGGGCCGAAATGCCGTCAGCTGGTGTTGAACAAGCCCCTGGGTCAAGAAATCGTTCTACGGGTGTTCTCCCTTCTTTTGTAACTGCCCAGAACGGCTGTGAGATTTTGAGAATAGCCCCTATGGCTCGTAATGGTGTGCCTCTCATGTTAAGCACCCTCAACGCCTTACTTGGGTCGGTGGGATGGTTGTCATGTTTGGGAGTGGCCATATTGGTTGCATGTAGGGTGTGGGCGCATACTGTAGTCAGCAGAACATTTCCGCCTAGCAGCTCGGCCTCCATCTCCCGAACAGAGAGAGTCTTCTCATTAGTCGTCTTTGCTATTCTGTTGGCAACCTCCAAATAGCCGCGAGCTTACTTGACATAACGCTGAACAGGTTTTCATCATTATCATTACAGCAAAGTGCTTCCTATTTGGAATCATTTTGGCGATGCTACACCTGCTGTGGTATTTGATTAGGAAAGCTGCGGACCCTTCAAATGTGGATAGTTCATGAACTTACTGACAGTGGGCTGAGGATTGATGATTGCAAGACCTATCAGGTGTACATGTTTTGGTGGTTTGGTGTCTCATGGTTGGGCAAGCTACAGGCAGACGGGGGCATGGGGTCAGCTGGGTGCGGATAATATGCCTTTGCGGGGGGGTCCTCAAAATTAGCCCTACGTTACAGAACCCATAACAGGAACCCATGTAATGTTTTCGTAGTCTCCACACATTTCTAGGGTCCCGATAGGCCACTCATTTTCGACGGGGTGAAGCTTCAGAATCCCAAGAACGTCTCACTGCGATGAAGCTGCATGATGGCGGTGATGATTGCGAGCTTCATAAGTCGCAACATGAAGCAGCGTAGTCCTGCGTGGCTAGCATTACACTTTAATCGTCGGAGTCGACAAGCACGCCTGGACTCCCAAATCTTTGTAAAAGCCCGCTGCAGCAGCAACAGAGCCGGTGCTTCACCGAAGTCTGAAGCTCAAACCGAGTAGATCCTGATTCCGAAGACCGCATCCGGAAGTGGCTTCAGGTAAGAACCCCATAGGTTTTGGCTACAACAACCTACACTAGAGTCACGAAGCCTATGATCTCATTCCATCCGAAAGCACTTTTTAGCTGCATAGGTCGTTGTGATGTTATTGCTGTTTTTTCATCTTACGCCTACTCCTACTACTGCTACTACTGCTGCTACTACTACGAGGCTGACGACTTCTGGTCCCAACGCATCTTGCTCCGACCTTGTTTGGTTTTGATCAAAAACTCATAAACCCCCTGAAACCTTGACACGGCGCTGGCTTTTTTGGCCAAGCACCGAATCTTATTTAAAGTGTCTCTTGCAGGCTGTTATTCCAACCAAAGGCAGCCCCCCGAAGGAGCCTCAGCACGATGCTTCTCGGGTGGAAAAAGCATTGCAAATCTGCTTCTATAAGTCTTAGGCAAGATCAATACATCACGACAAATACACACCAACACTCTCGTCCAACCATTAATGCACCTACATGGTCTTAAGTCCTGAACCGCGCAAAGCTTTGCGTCCCGAGGTATTTTCAGCTCTGCATGTTCATCTCGCTTCTCATGGCTCTTTTCCTACCTGATCCTTTCGGCAGCATTTGAGCATTTAGTCTATTCAGTGTAAGACGCGTAGGCCTAGCAAGCTTTGTGTGTGGTGGGGGAGGGGGAAATTGAATGGTTTTGGACTGGTTATACAGAGCAACTCCCGTCGTAGATCTGGGGTTTGTTGGTGGCTTCAAGTTTTCAATCGGCCAGGAGTTTTCAGAAGCACTATGCACACGTGGGTGATCATTTGTCATTTGCCGGTTTTGTCGCAGTAGTTAAAGGCCTCTCTCACTGGACTCCAGTGTGAACTCAATGGCTCTAGCAGCACCGGGCAGGGGGTGTTGCCAGTGTGCAGGAGTTTCTCGAATTTTTTCATTGCCAGCACCCAACTCATGGCCACGGGGATCCTGATGAAAGATCGATCTTTTTTTTTGGGGGGGGGCTCGTTAAAGCCTCTCCTTAGCAGAAAACCTCGAGTCTACACCTGAAACGGATATGGGGGTTTACCTTTCTGTGATCCCTAAAATGCGGGTTGCAGTATTGTAAGGTCTCTACGGCTCCCTCATTGAAGAAAACTACCAAATGTTAGTCCCCAGTGTGGGGAAACAGTGTACTTTGAATTTGGTTGTAGCTGTTCTAGGATCAGCGTGGTTCAACCACAAGAACACACCTTGAGGCTTGCGTGTGGAGACCTGATGCTAGGGCCTCTAGGGCTTCTTGTGGCCGTACAGCAGTAGATAAAGGCGACAATCAGTTTGATGTTGCCTTTATCAATTATAATGTAGTATTTTCAACTTTCTTTTCCATCATCACTATATCCCCAATATATTCCCCTAACTTCCCTCCGGGTTCAGTTCCGGGGGTGGTTTTATATGGTAATTTACAGGGCTTCATGTTTTTGAGGGTCGCAAAAAAAATATTATTGGGAGTAGTTTCTGCAAGGGGCCCTGGAATTCCTAACCATCAGGTACAAACATCTTCAGAAACGGAATTATGCTTTGGGCATGGATGCTGCGGTGAGCGTATGCAGTTGGAACACGAACGGAATTATGCTTTGGGCATGGATGCTTTGGGCATGGATGCTCTGGTCATCGCGTGCACGTGGAACACGAACGGAACTATGCTTTGGGCATGGATGCTGCGGTGAGCGTATGCAGTTGGAACACGAACGGAACTATGCTTTGGGCATGCATAATCTGGTCATCGCATGCACATGGAACACGAACAGAAGTATGCTTTGGGCATGGATGCTCTGGTCATCGCATGCACTGGGAACACGAACGGAATTATGCTTTGGGCATGGATGCTGCGGTGAGCGCATGCAGTTGGAACACGAACGGAATTATGCTTTGGGCATTGATGATCTGGTCATCGCATGCACTTGGAACACGAACGGAATTATGCCCAACAGAACTCACTATAACCCCCCCTCCCAGTCCCCCCAACCCCGGCCGCGACAATGACGAAAAAGCGCAACTCGCGCCGCGACAGCCCTCAAGCACGTGGCCCTCGTGCCACGCAGGCCACGCTTTTCAAGGCCTCAACATAAAACACCCGACAAACGCGCGCATTTTGTCGTGGCGCGAAACGCGCACATTCCCGTCCCGCCAACAACATGCGCGAAGAAAATCAGAACGCAGCGGCGGCTTCCGAACGTGCCAAAATCACCACGCTGGCCAAGGTTTTCAGCATGTGCGTGAAATGACCACACGAAGCGTAACGATGCGCGGCGCCGTTTCGCCCCCAACAACCACCCCCATAACTGAACCCGATAGGCTTAACTTCCCTACTCACAAAAGGATCTTTGGGTGGTTTTCGACCGCCCGAACAACAACGACCTAGACATACTGCTGACTCTTGCGCCTCGGTGAGTGTAAGGGTCAAGGATTGGTGCCTCAAAGGCTTGATCTATCGTGCTCAGAGAATGTTCTGTGGTTTCATGGGCTGGCAGTTTCTCCCATCTTGACCTTATAGGAACATTGCTCTTTTGGTTGTTTGTTTTCTTATCGACTTACTATTATTACAATGATTACCAGTATTAAGATGCAGAAGGGCCAAAGATGGCAGTCTCGTTATGGGTGTTAAGGGCATGCTCTCAGGTTAACGCAGCTCGAAAGCCCATTTGGGTCCCAATAGGGTTAAATTGGGGTTATCCAGGAATAATGGAAAGGAAAATGGAAACTGCTATAGTATATAGGGGTTATCCAAAGTAGAGAGTTAGCCGTTACCCACTTGTTCAGGGTTGACCCCTATCAGTTTGGACTGCAAGGCTTCCTTGAAGCTTCCTGATCTTAAGCTGGAGTTGAGTGGAAAGAGAACATGAAACACTAGGACAGGGGTGAGGGAGTTCTAGCCACCCCGCATGGTATTTCGGAAGCTGAAGAGGTCTCACAATAAAGACATTCCACTACTTGCCTTGAACCAGCCGAAAACTCCCATGAGGTGCTGTGGCATATTCCAAGTTGTTGCTGAGTGCCAGGATCCGATCTTCAGATCTTCTTGGTAATTTCCATAACTCATTGGGACCCACGGTAGACCCCAAACTACTATAATCCTCATTCTGGTGTTCCCTCAAACGCTAGTTTTCGGAAACTTTGATTGAAGTCCAGAAAGCTTCTCCTGGGAGAGAGGTCCCGACTTTTGAGTAAATAGTAATAGTAAAAATAGTAGTAGCAATAGTAATGAGTGCACTTCTTGGAAAACGTCTTTCAGCTTTTCCACTATGGTCGAGATATCTCCAGGTACATGAAAACCCGAAATTTGGGAGGCCCAATTTCTTGCTCCCTCTTTCAAGTGCACTTGACCTGTGCTACGCAGGACGAAGACTTTTAGCCAGCGCTCTGCTTTTACACTTTGGAACAGGCTTCAGGTCATTGATGGGCGCATGTTTTCAGGAACCTTCCATACGCGCGCACCCTGTGTACCTACAGAAAGCCCTTGTGCATGTCGAACCAGCATTGTGCATTGTACTATCTCACAAAAGCATGGCAGAAGCTGTTCAGCAGATCCCTCTAGATCCTAAATTTTGCCCTAAATCCTAACATCTCAAGATCGAAAGGCACGGCCTAACCTAGAATCCTCCGCATTCAATGTTAGCAGCTTCCCCAATGGTTCATTTACAGACCTACAGATTATTCCGGGAGCCTACCCATGAAAAAGGGCCGCAACGCTTTTCTTGGGGCGTTTGTGGCGGAAGAGGCTCACTCACAGACACCTAGGCTAGCCACTCAGCATTCATCTACTTCCTTACCCTAGAAGTCTTCTCAGAATCCACAAAACCAAGGAACACATATTTTTTCTGTTCAAGGTAGCCTTTCATTCAATGCCTTTAACCGTCCAATGAAGCGAGCTATTCTGGACATATGCATGTCTATACACATAGAACACTTGAATAATCGCTGTTTAGCACGCACACACACACTCACACACAGGGACTCATGGCTTCCCCGAATCCTATACAACTAAACCCGAAGCTACAACCCGAACCCTGAATCGCAAGCTTAAGTCACACCCTGCACCCGAAGCATGGACACAAGGTTGGTGTCACGTTCATCTTCGAACTGCTTGTACAGTCCATTGGCATGCCGAATCTTGTGCAGCAGAGGGCGACCAAAACCTCTCCTTTCAAGGGATCCAGTTTTGGAGCGTAAAAGAGCTTAGGATTCAGCGTCTAGGGTTTGACCCAAGGCATGGCCGGTTCCGGGTTGTTAAGAATTTCGGGTTTGGAGTCCAGTCCATAAGGTTCACCCGATGAGGATACACTTTGGCTGAGTTCGAGCCACTTTCACGGGGAAGCAACAGAACACGGAACACCCAAAAAAAGGTGCCTCAAAGACTGCTCGTGTCAGAAGGGGGCTTTATGGACCCTACGTGAATTCAGTCACATGTTGCAAGGCAGAAGATGTATACAACCTAGGGCTAATGCCCTGTACACCTCAAGAAGGTTCACCCCGCTTCCATCCATAGTAGCCTTGGGTAAGCCAGAACTTGAATCCTTTGTTCATCGCCGGCGTCCAAGCTACGCCGCCTCCAAGAGGGAACCCATATAAGCACAAGGTACACCATCTATAGTCCGAAATGTATGTGGTCGGCATATCTACTGCCCCACACTCCCCTCCTGAATTGGACATGCTCCTCCAACGCACGTGGTATTTCCCAAAGTTTGCATCCCCTTATCGATCCTCCATGTTAAGTGGGATCCTAATTCAAGGCCTTCAGGCATGCCCAGCAATATTCGGAATTCCCATGTCCTGACAGGAAGACCTACCTTAACTCCTTCTTCTTTTGGATGGAAACCTGGCATGAGAGACGCAAACGGATGACTGCCTCTCGGGGTAGAGGGTTAATGGGGGCCCAGTTACTTGACGTAGATTCAGTTTAGTGGTCGAATTGGGTTTTGCTGGAGTTGCGTGCTTGTTTCCACCCTGTAGCTACGCCTCTGAAGGGCAGAGAGGGAATTTTGGGCTGAAGTTTAGACATAGCAGGAATGTGGCATTCTTTGAATCCTTACAGCCGGTAATCACACGTGGGTGAAAGCTTACTGTATAGCTCATTTGGGAATGACAGGCTGATCCTATTCTGACCCCCGAGAAGGGGAGAACGAATCGCTCGTTGAGACTGTTCGGTGTCAGGGCCCATGGGCAGCAAGCAAAGCCTTGAGGTTTTTGATAGCCTTGGATAGAGTCACTGTTGAGCACATAGAAACCAAAGCGCAAGAACATGTTGGTATGTTCTCTCTACGAACAGTTTCTGCCTAGTCACATGATTCCCAGCGCATCCCCAAACATATGAATTTCAAACAAAGGCAAGAAGACATTTCTCTTGTTGGAATCAACAAACAGGACTTGGTATGATAGCAACTATCCTTGCCTCTGGAAATAATACTTGGACAAGGCAGGGTTCGGATTCGAAATGGGGCTCATGTTTGCAGATCTTCTTCTGGGGAACTGGGATTCAAAGCCACTACCCCAATGCGCAACCAACTACTGGCGTCTGAGACTTTGGGGTTCTGGGTATTCGCTGTTGCTGCTACAGCGTTCAACACGCTTCTTAGGCCTTGCTCCACACACAAGCGGGAAGTGTAGATTTTCCTCAGTGGTACTTCGGAATCCCAAGCAAGCTGTTGAACAGGCAATGCAAGAAGGCTTTGATGGCAGAGTGGTGTTGGCCTGTTGTGCAATGCGCATGGTTTATGGGAGTGGATATGGATTCGGGTACTAGGAAACAGGGTGCGGATTCGTTCCAAAAGTTGTGGCAAGAGGATTGTTATTATTTTTGCCTGGAGGATCGGTGGCCTCAGAAAGGCTGCCTTCCCAGCTTGATATCACCATTCCCTGTGATCCCGATTCTGAACTGTGTAGGGTGGACCGACAGGAAGTATTCATACATAGGTGTGGCTACAGCTCAAAAGCATCCGGTGCATATTGCTCGCAAGAAGTGTTCACTTACTTCGTTCGTCTCAGGATTTGATTGGCGCAGCTTCTTGGAATGCATTGCTGCTGTCGATCAAGCCCAGGTTCTTCAGGATCGAGGATTAAAGGCTCTAGACGGCAGACCCTTCGGCCAGCATCCAAAACTTTCAAGTCCCTGGCACCTCCCTGCTCTTCAATTTCATGTCTTCGGCTGCAGGGCCATGAGTCAAGTTTGGTACGGTCTCCAGCTGTTTTTCACACTTTAAAGATAGATGGGATTCCCAAAAATCAGGGAGGCCCAATTTGGGAGTTTGCATCATAAGGATCGTAGTATCTAAGCTGTTTTGGGGTTCCTTGTTTCTGAAAACCCGCGGAAAGCTACAAATTTGCACGCGAGTCGTCCAGTTTCTTGTCAATTCCACGTGTCGAGATCGTATGGGTCCTTATTTTGATTGTTGTTTCTCACTGCTTTCGGGGTCATGAAGAAACGCAGGCCATGCTGCTTTCAGCAAGACGACCACCTGCAACCTTTCTCTACAAGCCCCATAGCTCTGCAACCATCTAAGCCCCGAATCCTGAGTTCGTGCTCCAAGCAGAGGCCCTTAAGCGCTCAGTCCTTGCGATGCTGCCACGTATCTTCCTTAATAAGCATTAACCAAGTGGGAAATATTGACTGTAGCCCATATGGTACATGCCATCCTTGTGTAGCCCCAGCCCAAATTAAAGCCACCCCTGCCCGACCAAGCCCAGCCACCCGGTGCTTAGTAGGGAATGACAAAACGGATCTCACAATGATTCGTGTATAAGCCTGCCCCTAGCATCAGTACTTCCGAAAAACTATACCGAAGTTCCCAAACTGTAAACCCCCGCATCCCAAGTCCAAACCTTACCCAAATCACAACCCACTCACTCCTTCCAAAGCTCCATTGAGACAGGCCCCTGTCAGATTGCCTACAGAACCACCCAGATCCTTCACTCTATTGCCAAGACTTTAAGAAGAATTATAAGCCCAACATCAGAAACCTTGATCCCTACATGGGGAGGTTGTTGCAATTACGCTCGTTTAGGGTCGCCTCAATGTAGGGGGCCAGAAACCTAAGAAATGGGCCATAATTTCGACAACCTACCAGTTTCAATTTCATGTCCATGTGATTTCCCGTTTGAACCAGGCATCTTTGTTGTTGGACCTATCCTATATCACTGCTGCGGATGAGCCGGCGGGGGCCCTAGCTGGATCTGCTCGGTGTGGTAAGGTTTATGGCTTCGAGTTTCGGATGTATGGGATATGCCCTCGGGTATCCTCTGGATTGTAATATAGGGAGCTTAAGATTTAGGATGTAGGGGCATACCCTAAATTGGGGACTTTTTGAATCAGAGCCCCCAACTTGGGACGCCACATGTTGGCAAATTTCAGCTTCAAGGTTTTTTCAGGGTTTCTGTTTCCGTGGGATCGGGGAGAAGGGCTGGGTCATGTAGCCATGTGAGAAGCGGCAGTCAAACGTAAAACCTCCAAAGCCATTACTCGACTTTTCTCAAGTTTACAGGTCCCATTTCTTCTACCCCCCAAAAGTAGTATCTTATTATGGGAAGTAGCCAGAAATTTCAAAATCCTCTGCTCACCAGGTGGCTGAGGACGGCGTCTCCAACAACGTGATCATCATGCGAGCGGCGGCTCAGCGGATTTTAGCTCGACATTTACAATCCCAAACAAAAACAGAATTCGACAGTATGAGCGAAAATATGGTGTCATAAATGGGGAGATGTATAAGGGTGGTAGAGGTAGAAGCGCATTCGGTGTAGGTATAGGGCTTACGGCTTAAGGCGTTTGCCACCTCTCAGTCATAGGAGGTGCTTTAAAAGACAGAATCGGAATGAGCCTTTGGGTGGCTGGCTACAGATGGTCTAAGGCTTCGCTGTATACTCCCTTACAGGTACTACTGTGAGTTAAGCTAGCTTTGCGACTTTAGGCAATTGAGGTTGTCTTCGGAAGGGCCCGGCTGGGATTCAGGATGAGGGAGGGGTAAAAGTAGTACATTAGCCTCAAAGCAGGTTTCAGGATTACAGGGCAACGGGACTGTCATTCCAAGCTCTGCTGGCGACAAGGAGGTTTGGGGGACCTTCGTTTTGGGATGTTTTGGGGTGGATTGTTTCGAGGAAGGTTGCAGGGCGCTTAGAACTTGTAGGTGTTTGGGGTACCCTGCTCAGGGTCTAGGTTTTAAGCAGTAGGGCTTGGCGACGTAGGCTTGATTGATTGACGTCTTTTTGTGGTTTGTAGAATGTAGCTTGGGGGCTAGAAGAAGTTTGACCATTGTGGTGAGAATTTCTGTTACAGGGCTTACAGTTGGGTTTTTCGTGTTGCTAACTCGGCTTCTCCATAAGCTAATGATCAAACCAGACCATGAGAAGGTCCCCGAATTACTAGGCTGCTCAGAAAGCAGCACACGTTTTGGACATCTTTGAATACCCAGAGGTTTGGCGGGAGGGGGTAAGTTTTCACAACCTTGGCCACTTCGAGGCTCGCATTGCCAAGCTGGGAGCGCGAGCAGGTCGCTTCACAAAGTTGCATCTCGGCACTGCCCAAGGCTTCATGCAGCCAACTAGCCCCAGCTTGAGCTGTCGAGTTTTGACTGATGGCTTAGGCTGTTTTCAAACGAGTTTGTGTGTTAAGGGCTCAGGGTTTGGGATGGCTTCAGGCGGGATGTACACAGCGAGCGTGGGTGAGGTGCTCCTGTCACAAGCAGCAGTCGCATAGAAAGGTTGAAAAAAGGGCTTCAGGTTGAAGTCCCGCTTAAGCAGATCAAATATCAGGTGTTTGGGGATCATACTCTGGTTCTGGGGAAGTCCATCTTCAATCTACTTCAGGGACACTATGAGGACAGAGCTTTTGCCAGGTGTTCGCTTAGCAAACCACCTGAAAGTCCTTCCTCTCAAGTATTTATAGTTTTGTAGAAGTCTAGGGACTTGCTAACATTATGATCCTAGGTTCCTTCTAAACTTACGGGGTATCTCAAATAGACCTCAAAATGATTCTTGAGAATTGTTCAGCCCTGTGTATTCGTCTTTCAAAGCATACTTGCCCAGGTCAAGTTTATAATGGAAGGCTAAAGCTTGATCCAGTGAGTTCCCTAGCCATAGTAAAGCCCATAGCCTAAATCCGGGCATTTTCAGTTCATCCTTCCATCCAGCACGTCAGCACCTGAAACTCTCCATTGCTCCTGAAGGTTGAACTCCTGAAGAAGGCAAAGTATCCCGACGCACACTTGTTCCCAAAGCCCGCACGCAGCCAAGGATGAAACTGCTCAGGCATCTGGGCTTAATTACCTTGACCTGGTGCTTACCCGCGCATGTACGCCTAAAGGGTTATCCGTATGATGATCCCCACGAATGATCTCCCCTACTCCCACTACTCAAGAGCCAGGAGCTGGCTAAGAATGATTCTGGGGCTGTGTAAGCACGGCCCTCACTCGGTCTGCTCTACTGCAAGAAGCTACTGCGTGATATGGCTAAGCTTTCTTTAGCAGACTTGAGAGCCTCAGACATTATATAAACTCTGGATAACCCTATATATGCTTCCAACCCTCTCCCATGGTGTGGTCCCATCCGGGGATGAGCCATATCTATACCTTTACAAGAACCACGAACTCTCCGTGAGACCTCTGTGAACCTTCTTTCAGACCCTCTACAAACCCTCAACACAGCACCCAAACCACAGAACCAGGGGGGAAACCTTTAAACTCCAAGAAACCTGTATAAACCTTCTGCGAACACGCCAGAAAACTCTCTAAACTTTAATAAGCTGTGAATAAAGATCCTGTATATACTCTCTACGAACCTCCAGGAAACTCTCTAAACTGTTATAAACCGTCCGTAGGGCCATCCAACCCCTGTAAACCTTGTATACAAGTTTATACAGCCTTTATAAACCCTAGAAACCCTCTATCGCTACAAACCCTGTATTAGTATAAAACTCTATCAAACCTCCATAAACCTCTAGAAACCTCGTTGGACCCTTTAGAAACCTGCCTTGAAATTAATGAACTCTCTGCAATTTTTCTTTATAGAACCCCTCTATGAACACTTTCAGCCTCTCAAGCCTGAAAAATTGAACCACCAAACCCCGCAGGACCGGGGGGGGGAGGGAGAGTGATCATATTCTATATCATGGACCATTGGGAAAGTGGCGGAGAAGGGGGTGGACCTGTAAATTTCGACGCACGTGTCCCCATGTAACTCCATAAAAGCAGCCCTGTGTATCCTTTAGGTGCGGCTTATTCAAGCTTCTTAGCAGATGTTGCTGGAGTTGCTTGATGAATGATTAGGCACCACTCTGCGGCTGCTTTGGTTTCGTTTTTGCTTGTGCAACACAGCTGCAGGGTCTTACTCGAAGCTCCTTAACTCCGCTAGTGGGAAAGCAAGCTGATATTTTGGTAGGGGACTTAGCTCCAAGATCATCCAAAGCTTTAACCACGGAGTATAGCAAAACTGCGGAACCCGTCCAGAATATGCAATAGCGCAACGATTCTTCTTAAACACCTTCCCGGCACCCTGCGAAGGGTCATTGAAATCCGTTTGCTCCTCTGGAGGTTCTTGCCTGGCATGGGCTCTGTGGACGACGGTGCTGGGACTGTGCTCTGGCATGGAGTGTGGAATTGTTGGTGGGATTTTTGCCAGGTATACACTTCTACCCAAGCTAAACCTTCCGGGGTTTGCTACGGTGGTTTGCTGCGAAGCAGACAGATCGGGACATGTGTGACTAGCACCACGGAAGGAACCTTTCTGGACCTTGCACATGACATGGACTTTTTACTCTTCACTCCTTCTGCCAGTGTGGCCAGGAAGAATCAGTAAGCATCCAAAAAACATGACAAGGCCTGAATCCTGTATCCTCTGCTTTTTGCAGAGTTGCTGAGGCGAAGCTTATCTCGTCGAAGCTGACCACCGCTTTGCAACTGAGATTTATGGATGACACCAAACAGAGAAGAATTGGATATCAGGATGCACGGGAAGTTCCAGTTTGCAAGTTGACTTCTGCGGCTCTGATGCCGAAGCTTTGACCCAGAAAGTCTATCCCCCTTATTTTGCAATCGATCCCATTCTGGCTGGCTCTTGATTGTTGTATCCCTCGGTGTGCCGCGCAAGTAGAACAGCTCCCCAGCAAGGAAGAACAGCTGCACTGCCTGCCTTTGTTCAACCTGCCAAACCTAATCCTAAGCCACCAGCCTTAAAGCTCCAGCTAAAAGATCGGACGCCATCGGCTCCCTTTATTCATCTCAAGTTCTCCTGGCTGATGGCTTTTATACAACATTCCAAGGAGGACAAGATGATTGGTTGTTGCCGGCTTGAGCAAGAGACAAGGATGTGTGAGTCATAGTACCCTGAGGCTGAGATTGTTTCTGCAGACACAGTTGTTCGCGCAATCGGTTTGCCCATGGATTTATGGGATATCTTGTTTTCTGAGAAAGCCAAACTATGATGTTTTTATGAAGGTAATGCCGCGATGATGATTACCATGGCGGTACCTTGAAAGGATTCACTTACATGAAGTATTCCAGGCTGATGACATTGCTTTGGTCTATGAGATCACAGGCAAGATGGCAGCTGATATCTACACAAAAGGGTATGATGATGGAACAAAATGGAAATCTGTTGTGTCACTCATTAACATAGTGACTCCTGAAGTTGTCTCGGATACTTCCCGCGGAACTCGGGGTGCCCGCCATCGACACAACACCAATACTTAATGTAGCAAATAATTACTGCCACCTTCAGCCCAAAGGTCCACGCGAACAGCGTGCCTCATCATTCTCCTGGTCTCTTGCTGACAAACTAAGCGGGGTCTGATAGGGCATTTCGGATGCAGGGGACAAGAGTAGCTGAAATGGTTCTAGCCGTGCCGTAGCATGCAGCGAAACTGCAGAAGTAGTTGCAGATTCAGAATTTAGACCTGGACTAGCGCAGGGATTTCTGGTAAGTGTTCCGTTTTCTCTGCCTCAAATTAGTGGCTTCGGTCATATGAAAGGCGCAAGTTTTTTGGGACGAACTTTCTTGGGACACCCATGTGGAGCCTAGCTTTGGAGATGTCTTTTGAGAAGGATGATCTCGCTTGGACGGACTTTGTGAGACCATGCCCTCCACACACATACACACTCCTTTATGTCACGAAAGCCCATGGAAGTGTGAAGACCTAAGAGCTAAGATTCCCATCAACCAACTACATCCGGGCAGGTTGCACGCCCACGTTTTCGGTGCATCGCGCCAGCTAGGATTGCTTGTGCGATGTAAAAGCTTAAATTAACAGCACGTAATATTCTTCGCCCACACACTATCACCTTCTTGAACTTTAGTGTTCAACTGGTCCCCAACCTTTTTGGCTTCTCGTAGGGAACTTATTTGGGGAATAGGGCTGCGCAGCGTCCGGATGAAGGGATTGATATGTTTCCCGTCGTATGTGGCTATAATCTAATACTTGGTAGCAAAAGTTTGATTTCAGATTTAGGTATGGTAGTTTGTTTCCCAAAATATGGGGACCCCAATTTAGACCCCAAAATAGTACAGGGACCCCCTTTAAAGTAGTACCCCTAATTTAAAGGAAAGCCCCATATATTTACCTTCTGATTTGCAGGGCACCCTCTGCCAATAGTTTTTTGGGCGCAGCACGAATGTTCATTATTGGGCAGGTGGATGAGTTAATTAAGGGTTCAGGGGAGGGCTTTAACCAGCTGTAAGTTAAGCAGCAAGGTGATGATCATGCCGCTGTTTAACCTTTGGGCCTATCCTGAAGAGGACCTTTGCAACTCGGGATTCGGAGTTCTTCTCTAAGAGGGCCCGCAGGGGAAGAGGGTTTAAAGAATGTACAGTGTTTGGGGTTCTTTGGGTTCACAAGTTTATTTTGGGGCAGGTTGGACTTCTGAGTTGAGAGCCCAGCGCGTGGAGTTTGGCACTTGATACTGCTCGAGATATAGGAAGTACGGTGAGCGCAAATTCCTCATGCCCTTGTCATACTAGAAAACAATCATTCCCAAAATGCAAAGTACTTTGGGTCATACAGGGGTTTGATATCAAGGGTATGTAGAGGTCGTCACGTGGGAAGCTTGACTTTCGCAGCGGCGCATCGAAACTAACACTAGGTACCATGTATATGCAGAGTCCCATTTTGATGGATCAATTTTGCAAAACCTTTATACCTAGATCCTAGGAACTGTGAGGTTACCCTGGGTCGCTCAGAATTTGGTCAGTAGTACTTGTGGGGCAGTGAATGTGGGACCAATGTATGATTAAAAAAGGAACTGAGGATTTCTGGTTCAGAAGTCCGGTCCGTCGTTCCGAGGGCTAGATTTTGCTGTTCAAGATTTTCTGGCGACTCCCTGGTGCGCAGCAGGGTCTTGTGATTACGGGGGATTATACATACGGATAGCTATAGGGGTCTCCCTCAAGCACCAGTAAGAAGAGTCGCTGTTCAGGGTTTAGGCTTTCCAGCTCAGTAGGCTTGTAACTTGGGGCCGCAGCTGCATCGAAGCCCTCCCCGTAGCATCTGTAGGATTCATGGAAAATCCGGCGTCACCCCATATACCGCACTCAGGAATTTCATACGGTAGATATTAAAGATACTATATACCCTATCCTTTGGGGATTCTGGCATCCCAGCATGTAAAGGACATGCAGAATTCTTAGCATCAAAACCGTGGTATACTTCACTTAGTGTCATGCAAGGACATTGTCCGTCAACAGTGGGGTCCTTCTCATTTTTCGGAGGAAAAGTCCTAAACCTTCAGGACTGGTCTCCGCACTCGTTCATGGACATCCTAGCACCTTTGTCTGGGAATGCTTGCAGGGATGGCAACCCCTGGATACTACATGAGGAGTAGAAGCAACCCGCTCTCCCCCCAACATTAACTACTCCCATTAAGGTATGCTTTAGTATCTGAGGGAATGTTCAATCTCAGGATGGTGGAAAGTTGGAATATTGGGGGAGGGGATTATCTCAAATACAAGCCGCGGTAGATGTAAGAGATTAAGAGTTCCTAAACCCAATTGAGGGGCATGGCCTCAGGTAGGGGCTTAGGGTTTAGGGGATATGTCAGGGCTTCTCTTGCAAGGTGTGAAGACTGTGAATTCCTCGTGGACGCCTAACTTGACGGTTGAACATCGAATGATTGTTACATTGAAGTGTTGCTCAAAGGGCATTCAATCCCTATATAAGCCCTATATAACCCCATTATAGTAGTTTCCATTTTATTTTTCCATTATCCCAATATATTATTAGGATCGCGAAGGGGTTCTTGCGTTTTTTCTAGCGGGATTGTGCACAGGCTTATACGGAGAGGGTGATGCAGGAGGTTTTGGGAGTTGTGTGGGAGCATTTTTGGGTTATGCAAGCGAAGTCGTTTCCAACAAGAGATTTGGCCACCAATTTACGAATTCATGTGCTGAGGGTTCTGTGGCGACTTTGTTGGTCTCGAAGCTGCAATGTAAGCTCTACAAGGAGTCCAGGACAGGATCTTTTGTTACTCGATGCTCAGATTGTACCCATTTGCTACTTCGAGCTTGATACCAAGGAGGCGAGCTATGCGCGCACTCCGCAGCACTTTCCCGGGCAGCTCCAGGAGAATCATACCTGAACGCCTTCGAGTTTCGGGCTTAAGGGTTCGGAATGTGTGGCGATTCGAGACTGCGCCAAGCACTAGGCTGCAACGCTTGAATGTCGCCGCCAGTACATGTAGTATTCCTTTTGCACCGCGGGGTTGATTTTCTAACTTGGTTCGGATGTATGGGTGATTTCGCAGACATCTACAATGCTGTTCCACCTTACAGACTGCAAACATTGATTAGCAGTGCTCTGCCAATGCCTGCGACTTTGCCCGAGATAACCAGACATGAGGCTGATGAGCAGCAGGGCGCTCATCGCAGGCCATTCAGTAGATCTCAAATCCAAGCCATTCCGCCCTGAACCCTAAACCCCTGGCGCAGATAGGCTATTCTCAAGATTAAGCTGCTTCTGAGTATTCAGTATAGTATGGCACCCGGTGTCTAGCCTGGACAGTGTGCCTGCATCTTGCCGCACATCGCAAGGTACCCCAAAAAGGGCCTTGGATGTCAAGCACAGCCCATAATTAATACCGTTCATGCCTCAAATCTTATTAGGGATCCTAATAATTATCATGTAGTTGTAATACGAATGCTAGTATTGCAGTAATAATAACAATACTACTACTACTAATAATAATAATAAAGATGGTAATCACAGTACTAGTAGCAATTTCAGGGATGCAGGCCCGACTCAGTCCTCTGCTTCAGGAGCTTGTGACTTTCTTCAGCGACAAGCGACTTGAAAGAAAGAGAAGCGACTCCAAAATGACTTCCTCAGCAGTTTCGAGCCGTTGAGTCATTGCAAAAGTGAAGGTTGTGGGAGAGAGAGGGAGGGAGAGAGGGAGAGAGAGAGAGAGAGAGCGAGCCTCCGCCAGGTTCCCCTGTAGCCCTGAAAGAAAGAAACCAGTTCAGGCTTTAGGGTTGTGTGTGGGATGGCATGTAGAGGGCATCACAGGCTTGATGGGAGTTGTGTTTAGGGTTTCATGCGGTTCTGGACTTCTGGGGGTGTTTGGGAATTTATGAAGATGATATCATTGGAGGTACCGGATGCCCCAAATTTAAGGATGTCATGCATTTCCCGTAAGGCATGGGGCCTGCCAGCTGATCCCAATTACTGGAGGACGTAGTCTTAGCGCCCTGAACTAACAGCAGGAATTCCAATGTGCAGGGCGAAGACCGATCTTTAATTTCCCAGTATTCTGGGAGACTTCGACAGTAGGCTCATGTTGGGCTACATGGCGTACAGGGCTTAGAAACCTACTTACTGAATCCTCTGATGCCTAGCACAGTTTAGGGGCTACAGGACTGGGAATGAAGCTTTGCAGTCAAAAAATATGTTACTTGCACAAATCCTGGAATCCATGTAAGTAGGACTCTAGGAGTGGTCATTGTTTTGAATTGTATCCCTAAAGTTGTACCCCTGAGTTTGGGAGGGTCATATCAGATTCATATTCCACCAGCCATCTTGGAATAACTACTCAAGGCTCCTGCCCGACCCGCTCGCGAACCCTAAACCTAAGGTCTTACTTCCCCTGGCGTGTGCGAGCCAAAGATGACCTGCAGCATCCTGCTGGCGTCGAGCAGGCTATGAAATTGCCATTTACGGTGCCTAGCTATAAGCTATAAGGGTGATGATGATGATGGTAAGGTGTTTGGATTATGATTAGCCGCCCTCTTCCCAAGACCCACGTAGAAAAAAACGCACAGTAGGAACCAAGCGGCCCACCTCCGGAAAACTTTCATCTTACGCCATGGCTCAAAAAACGTAGCAAGGGTGTCGGCTAAATGGACACTACTATCGTCAATCCCTACCAACACAAACGGAGTGGTTTATGACGCTCTTCAAAGCATGGTCAACGCATAGGCCTGCACAGGCGATTCCCTTCCACGGGCACGTGGCGCCGTGTGTGCTAGACAGAGTCGTGCTCTGTCGGGTTAGGAGACGTGCTCCCTCCTGGCTGAACGGAACCACTAATCAAGCCCGGAAACATCCCGCGCGTTCCAGCATCCAATTTTCCAATTGCATACGTTTCTACGACGATGTCCCCGCCCCACTCCGCGCTGTCGTCTCACCTCTTGTAGGATATGACGATTTCACAAGCTACGATGTCCTCTACGTAGCCTCGACACACACATAAACGCATGTGTTTGATTGAAGTTTCCGGCCTCTGGGGCTAGTTAACAAAAGACCAAAATTCCACGACCCATGTATTTTCGCCCGAGGACCTGCCCAAAGGTCACCTGGCCCGGGACCCCCGAGCACACAAGCGGCAGAAAGTCCAACAACGGGACCCCCGCCCACACTCGTGTACTCATGCAGCCCGCCCAGTAAACGTGCCCAACCAAAACAAACCACCCTGGGGGGTACCGGTGCAAAGTTGGTGGCCACTCGCCACACTACTGTCAAAAACTCCCAACGATGCGGAACCATTTTTTGTTTCTGTGGTACCCTCACGGGTATGGAGTTGGTCACGCTCTACAATTCGCTTCTGCGAGCCACTTGTTGCAAACAATGCAGCCGAGGCACATCCTACACAAGGGACCTAACAGAGACACGGACTTCGTTTGTTTGGTCCATACCATATACGCGTGTCCACCCCCTCGCTCTCGTGGAGGACTGCCATCCCAGGGGTAAGCTATAAGGGTACAAGGAGATTGGGCGGAATGTAGCCCCAATAATGGAGAGTGGCGAAATTAAGTGGAAGCCGGGTTACACTGGGTTGATAGAGATTGCAATCTAGGGGTATTTTGATGAGAATAGGGCTTTAAATTCCTTTGCGTCATGGTTATACGGAGGTTGTCAGGGAATAATGTTGGCAATGATTCAGGCATCTGCAGTACCTGGATTACAGCGCAGTCCTCTGCAATCTCCACTCGGCCACTCGTTAGATGCTGCGTTTGTTTGGGGGCCAGACAGGGGTAAAAGTGGCCTGGGACCCGCAAACAGAGACAAGGAAGCACAGCTCTAGGGCACTTCTGGCCCTACTCGTTCCTGAAGGTTCACCCAGCTGCTGTGCTCAGGGCAAGGCACTCAACACTAACGAACTCTGCTAAATCACGTTGAAATCAAAGGCCGTTCCAAGTCACCTGCGCAGCTTACAGACTTGATTCATTCACAACTCCAAAGATCTGTTTATCGTTTCTGCATCCAACGAAGTCTCCTGCAATGAAAACTGCTCAAGAAGGGTCAGCGCCAAGCCTGAGGTTCTCATTCCCGGGTCCTAAGCCTCTGAAGCATAGACCTTAAGATGTCATCATTGCTTCCCCCAACAACTAAAGCCTCTTTTACCAAACTTTCTCAAGCTGAATTCAAAAGATATTGGTGTCGAGGTGTTCCATATGACGTGCAGTACAATCCTCATATGGCCGGCTATGTAAATCCAGTTTCCATTTAATTTTCCATGGTCTTTCCATATTTTCCATGTTCTGAGTATTCGTGAAGGGATTTCATCTTGCCTTGCCAATGTCACAGGCGCTACCCTGGATGGCTTTGTCTGGACCCCCGAAGCGAATAAGCAACAGCGTGGCACCGCGGCCTACATTCCAGGGGGTCAAACTATTCAATTTACAGGTGGTTAGTAGAAATTAAAGGAATAAAATCCCTATAGAACCCCTATACTCTCTTACTCCCTACTAACCTCCAGGAACTTTTCAAGGGGTCCCTTTCTAAGAACCTTCTGCTTCCCTTGGCAGGGACAACTCACAGGGACTACCTGCCAAAGGAGTAGCCTAACCCTGGCCACCAAAGCTTCCTTCTGGTGGTTAGCTGGGTAGGCCCCTGGGATATTCAATATTTTCCCTAATGGCTTTAATAGGGGACCATATATACTAATATTTTTCAATGGGTTTTAGGGGCCAACCTAGTTAGTAGGGAATAACAGACAATAGTAGTTAGATAGAGATTAGATTCCCTGATTCCCTATTTGCCCGTTAAGGTTTGGTTTTAAGGGTTAAGGTCTTTAGGGCTCTGACCTGCAGGTTTTGTGCTTGAGTTAAGTTTGGGGGGAGGAAGCGTAACTTGGAGGAGCCGTACCCGTTCAGATACTTCTGCTGTAAGGCCCCGGAGAATCCTTTTTTGCCCGAAAACTGGAAATCGATTCTGAAACCCTCAAGCCCGAGCCCATCACCATTCGGATTGCTGGTCGTATGGGATGTCTCGGGAGTGCTAGTACGATCCAGCTTTTGCATCTAAATATCCCGCGAACAGCTCCTACTCCCCTTGTAACCCATAATCCTTCTTAAGCTTTCTTGAATCGTTCTATGACCCGTCAGACACGCTGGGGCATCAGCTGGTCGTCGTCTCAATGCAAACCACTCTACTCAATCCATAGTTGCTCGATATCCCTCACAGTTAGGATGTGAGCTTGGACCCTTACACCCTCAATCCTTGAAACGACCAAGTTCAAACTTGTAGCAGAAATCGAATCTCAAAATTGAAGCCCTGAACACTGAGCTGTAGGTCTTCGGCTCCACGCACATCCTGGTGGAGTTTGACTTTTCTGAACCGAATCGGCTGGATGCGTGGATGAACGCGGCATGGCATGGGCTTGTTTGAAAGCTGTTTACGGGGCTGGACCTGTAGATGCCAAAAGTTACGCGGCTGGTATAGTGCCTGCAGATTGGGAGTGGGTAGGGTGGATCTCCTGGAGATTAAGTTGGGTCACAAGCCCCGGAGTGCGTTGTATCTGTTTGGCATACTCTTTGGGATACCTGTTACAGCCCTGCGTCGCATCTACGCGCTGGGGCGCGAGGTCGCTGTTTATCTCCGAAAGCTGTATGCGATCTTTCTTCAGCTCATGGTGTCAGTTTCCGCCTTTCCGCATAACGACTGTTGTGTGATTGACGTTTGCATTGAAATCATAGAAGTTGCAGGGGGATTGTAAGGGCTTAGGCTGTCGGATTCTTGGCTAAGCAGAGGTTTTAGGGCAGTAAGCGCTGTGATTGAGAACAGGTCCGAGTGGCCAGGTTTTGCGGGCTTAGGTTCTGGGATCTAGTGCCCTAGTGCCCAAAATTTAGGGTTTCGGGTTGGTTCACGTAGACAAACGACAAACGAACTGCGTTAGCAGGTCGGAAGGGATGAAGGCGTCATCACTGCCTCCTGAAAAAAAAGAACATGCATAGCTCCCCAACACAGGACTAGACTTCTATTGTCAAGATATAATGGTGTTATTGAAGGAATATTTAGATATTATTGCGTGGCTGGGGCGTGAGTAGAATTTTTGGCGGCTCACGAAACAAGTTTAAAACTGAAACCCATCTTTTGGGTTCGTCGTGAGAGAAATTTGTTGACGCCAGCCCTACAACAACGACCTCACGACTGTCGTAAAACTCTTTCTAATTCTGGTGGTGGGTTTGCCGAAATCCTCTTATTAACTTGTAGTGAAGTTGTAGGTCCACTGATATGTCAATGTACGTCTGCTACGAGTTGACAAAATGATCACCTTGGGGAGATGTAGTGCTATGGAGAGTAAAACGTTCTAGACTGGAAGTCCAGTTGACCGCAAGCACTCTGAGTTCGATCCTACGCCCCACAAGTATGTCAAAGAAAACCGTCAGCTAACAGCTCATGTTGGGTCATGGGGCCAGGCTAGATGCCCAAGCCCCAGCCTTCTCCAAACCAATATGGAGCCCCGAACGGGCGCCAGAAAGGCTATTGTCCGTTGAAAGGTGTTTTCCACGGCTACGTGTATCAATGTCCAATCTGCCGGGACCCACAAGCTCCACATACCCAAACCACAAGTCCTTCACCTCCAACCATAGCTTAAACCCTGAGACGGTAGCGAGGTATTCCTGCTCCTGCTGGTCATGGTGTTGTGTCTGGGCTGTTTCTGAAGCTTTGGTTTTAGGGGCTGTGGGGCATACCTAGAAAGCCGCAGGCTAAAATTGTGCAAAGCAATTCTACAGGTTTAAGGTACTAGGTCGTGATTATGGGTATGCTGGCTTTTGAGGTGAGGTTGGGGGTAAGCCTTCTTTTTTGGGGGCGGGGTGTGGGTGTAAGTGGGGGCCCAGGGTGTTCCCTAAACCCTAGATAACCCCAGTTTCCATTTTCTTTTCCATTACTCGTATCCTTATATAAACGCAATATAACCCTAATAGCCACAATATAGCTCCAATATCGCCCCAATATAGCCCCAATATAACCCTAATATAACCCCAAGATAGCCCCAATATAGCCCCAACATAACCCCAATATAGCCTTAATATAACCCCAATATAACCCTAATATAACCCCAAGATAACCCCAATATAGCTCCAATATAACCCTGATATTACCCCAACACAGCCCCAATATATCCCCAATATAACCCCAACATAACCCTAACATTGCCCTAAGATAACCCTCATAGTACCGTAATATAAGCCCAATATAACCCTAATACAGCCCTAACATTACCTTTATACTACCCGAATATTACCCTGATATTACCCTTTGGGGTTTCTGGGGTTGGGTGCGGCCTGGGCTGCCGGGCCGGGTCCCTTCCGTGACCAGGTCTGGGCCTCCCCATAAAACAGAGGGTTTAAGGTTTAGGGGTTTCAAGTCTAGGGGTTTAGGGTCTAGGGGTTGGGGGTTTAGGGGTTTCAAGTTTAGGGGTTTAGGGTTTAGGGTTGAGAGTAGAATCTCCAATCCTGAGCTCCAAATCCGCGACCCCTTCCCCGCCCAAACTCAAAGCACGGAATTCCCTAAACCCTCGACTCTAAACCCTAGACCCCAAACCCTTAGCCCTCTACCTTAAACCCGATGCCCAAAGCCCTGAACCCTGTAATCCTAACCCAAAACCATAAAGAAGTAGCTTCCATTTTCTTTCCATATTCTCCCTACATAGCCCCTATAATGGGATCCCTATAGAATCCCCATAGAATCCCCCTAAACCCTTTACCCTAAACCTTAAAACCCAGGATGATCGGCTTCAGCCTGGTTCTCTCCAACTCAGTGTCCAGCATTGTGCTGAAGCCTTTGGAGCAGCTGCTGACGCAGGTTCCTTCGGTTTTTTTAAGTGGGTTCCTAGGGCTTGGGGCTCCGGGTTTAGGGCGCTTAGGGCTTAGGGTTTAGGGTTCAGGGTTTAGGCTCTAGGGTTCAAGGATTTGTGTTCCAAGATTTGGGCTTAGGGTTTGGATCGTAGCACATCTTGGGTAGGGGGAGGGTGATCAACGAAAAACGTCGCTATCATATTAGCTTCTTATAGAATGATTTGACGATGATTTCCTCTAAGATAGATAATTATTATACGGAATTTTACGAAATATCAACCGATCAGAGGTCCCAACTCTATCAAATCAGGGAAGCAGAGCTATATCATGATTCGGATTTCGAATTGAAATTAGAATTTCATATATCCATAGAAGATTATTCATATAGACACGTATAGAATAGGGAATAGAAAGAGACCGCATCAGATATCTGGGAAAAAATCATCAGACTCTGAGAGGTCTCTCCAAATCCTTGTACCTAGTAGGGTTTTATGAAATTTCAGCTTCAAAGCCTAGATTATACACGGTGGTAAGTAGGGAGTGAAGGGTTGCAGGATTGCAAAAGAAATGCAAACTATTCTCTTATTGCAGGCTATATAGGGGCTACTGCAGGGATTCCTTCCATCATTCCCTACTTTCCCATGATGACCAACGTAACTTCCAAATCATAATCCGAAATCGCAAATCCATACACGACCAGCCACTGAGCGAACGCCCAAAGTCTAGGACACTCAACGGTGACCCTGGTGTTTAGGATTTACCTAATTCAGGAGTGCGCCCTAAAGCATGTTAGGTCTAGGAAACTGTCTTTAGGCAAGGTGTAACGGGCTCTCTGGGACCTTCATGGTGAAATCCCTGGCACCTGTTTGGATCTTGGGCAGATTTGTAAGGGCGTCAGGGCTTGTTGTTCAAAATGTTTTGGGAGGCTCACTATCAGTTGCGGGTGCCACCGCTGTACCCTTGAGACATCTTAGTGGAATGATGCAAGACTTGAGAGCTTCCCTGCCAGGCAGATTTTGGGGAGGCAGAAAAGGCAACTCACAGTTTGGGGACTCTCTGGTGAGCTTGCGGACGTGCTCAGGTCAGGCAGATGGCGTCGACAATTTTTCAGCATCTGAGCTGCGAAATTTGAGCTCCAGTCTTTACGTAGAGGCAGTTGTTTATCTCCAGTCAGATTTTTTGCCACGCGGCTTTTGCGTTCTTGTTTCAAATTCCGGTACAGGAGTTCCAGGTGCGGTCCTGCTTTGGGGAAGTACAGGCACACTGCCACAAAGCCCGATTGCCAGCAAGCGGGGGTCTCTTTCGCTTAGATTAGTATATGTTTGCAGCTTATGCAAAAGATTGCTGTTGACATGTTAAACGTTGACACATGGCAATGAATTTGGCCATTGTGTGAAGTGAATTAGTCCAGGCAAGACTTTGATAGCGATTCCTGAGAAGTTTGGGACGGCGGCGTCCGCCCTCTCAAATTCAGGCTTCCCTCAAACGGAGTTGAGGTACTGGGCCCTGTGCAGGGTTCAGGTTTGCCTGGGGCCTCGATTCAAATCTTGCTCTGCTGTCCTACAGACATGGGTTTCAGACACCCAGTTCCTGCTTTATTTGGGCATCTTATCCTGTTGCTCCTTAGTTGTCGATGAGAATTTTTGCGGTTAGCGTATTGACGAGGTGCTAAAAAATTGCTCATCAAGCTTTTCGAGTATCAGTCCCGCATGGACATATCACAAGCGAAGCTCATAGGAACTGTTGTACAATGAGCCGGATCTTGAGACGTGGCCACTTTGTGTGTGCGTGTGTGTCGCATGCCAGTTCAGGCAGAAGTCCCAAGCCAAGCCCTGAACTCTAAACCAAGTAGGTCCTTCCCGGACGAATCAGTCCGTATAGACTACTCACCCACTCCTTCATCTCCTATGACACAATGAGAAGTGGAGCAGTCACGGGGCAACTCGCATGCTCGGGACATTTTTTCAACAGCCGAAGCAATGAAATTGAACGCCCCGGTGTAGCCACATCAAGTCTACAGCTGTTTCAAGAAGGCATTGGAAATTTAGAATCCTAGACATCTGGGGGGCGAGCTTCTAACACTCCAAGCCGAGGATCCTGGTAAGAGGAGCCTGCTTTTGATCCTGTGACCTATTGTTGATGCAGAAAATCATGCACCACCTTCACCTCATGTACCCCCAAGAACTGCAGTACTTTACGATGCATAGCGGTAAAGACTGTTTCGATATCCACCACAGCTGTGTCCAAGGACAGCTTTGCTTGGCTACTTCACTCCAGTAGAATTTCACCCACCCTTGATCATTTATGAATACGGGCATACCTTTCAGAGCAGGCCATCAGAATGCATTCCGCGGTTGCTTTACAGCTGTGGTGCACTAGACATCTTACCTGAAAGGATTGATGTTTGCCAAATGCGGAGCTGCCTGCCCTCTTGCTGGCTGCTGTTCCAACCCACTCCTTCCAACTCCCCCCTTTCTGGCGTGAATGGTAGGGTGAATGGCAGGTTCCACAGGGGCTCCTTGTAAAAGCAGGTCTCCTTGCCAGAGAGGTTAAGAGATTTTGCAGGCGCAGGATACAGAATTGGGACCAGAACCCTTAAACCAGAAGCCTATACCCATGTCAGATGCTCAAAGTCGTGCAGGGAAGTCCATCTCCGCAACGTTCCTACACATCCTTAGGAACTCTGACCGGACCCTAGTTTTGACCAACACCCAAAGAACTCCAAACTCCAGACTGCAAACCCTAGGCCCCTTGGCCCTCACGTCGGACCGGTCTGAATCGTTCCTGCGCTCCCATGTCTGTGGCAACCCGGAGCCTCAACCCCTCAACCCTCAACCGGTCCAGGTCCGTCACGGACATGGAGGTTGTGATGAAGGAGGAGGCCAATGAGATCAACTCTGAGCAGGCGCAGATTTCGAGGGCTTGTAGGTCCAGGGAGGGAGGATTTATACGGTTTAGTGCTGATGGCGCAGGATCCGGGTGGAGAGTCAGACTTCAAAATGGTCTTCAACTGTTTTTCATCCTCAGTTCATCCGTTTTCATACAATGCGGATGCTACGACTGGAAATCAAAGTCTTGTAGCTGGGCAGGTTTAGGGCTTATGTTTCCAGATAAAACCCGAGGTACGTTTAGTAGTACATGTGGGCAACGCTACGCACGCAGGTCGGTATAGGTATCAGGGTCTCCTAGCTAGAGCTCTGAACTGGGAACACGCGATGCTGGGGGCATTTAGGAATGGTGATACTCATGCCAGGTCCTATAGTACACAAACCTTTCCAGCACACATGCCAGGAACAACTCCGAGCTTAGTGCCATAAGGTCTTGGCGACAAGCCTTCAAACCCATAAAAGCAGATTTGCATACCTGGGTTTGCGGTTTACGGTGGCCTTGGAGTTTTGTATGGTCGCTTATGGTGCATGAAGAAGCATGGCTCCCATGTTTTCAGGACCATAACATCCAATCATTGAGGTTTTCTGAAAACAACCATGATCTTTACAGTCATCCCAGAGCCCATTACCGATGCCAGTCAAGCACTTACATTCCTAAACCACGTCATGGACAAACATCGAGCTCTCAGGCCATCCCTTGCTGTAGCTAACAATCCTACACCCCGCGAAGCTATCAACTGTTTTGTCCATGTAATTTTCCACTTCCTTTTCCATGTGGTTCTCCATCATTTAACCCTAACTAAACATAATCCCTACAAAACCCTATATGACCCAATATGATCCGGCGGTATTATCCCTTGAGGCAACCCGTCACTCTGGCCCCAAGACGACCTACAGGCTGAGACGAAGTTTGGTAACGAGACGCAGCTGCTTGCCAAGGCGCCCCGAAGCCCTGCAAGCGTGGAAGCTTAAGGGCTGAGGGTTCAAGTTTAGGGTTCAGGACTTCTGTAGGCTTCAGGGTTCAGGATTCTCAGGATTTAGGATGCAGGTTTTGAGGTTCAAGGCTTAGGATTCCGGTTGTAAGAGTTTAGGAAGCAGTCTTCAGGGCTAAGGGCTAGGATCCACGGTAAAATAGGTTCTTAGCACGTTGAATTAAGAGGGGCACACTTGTCTCCCTGCTTGTAGAATACCTAGAGTAAATAGGAGGCTTTTCGGCTCGTCATGTTTGAGACCTATTCAATTCCCTGTCAGTGTGCTTTGAATTGTCAATGTTAGGCAGGCTTGAATACCGAGGGGAAGGGATTGATTTGTTCAGGCTTCACGTTTCTTGCAATGTGGTAGTCTATCCATACCGTGGCAGAATTTCGCTCTTTCGGAGTTCAGGGCTGACAAGGACGCGACAAACGTTGCGGGAAGTTGTCGTGGCCGTGTGGGAGTCGTCCGCGTGCTGTTGAAGGCTGAGGCTGACAAGTACATGGGCCGAGAGCCTTGCGCAAAACCTTCGATGTCTTTGGCTTCAGACATGGGCAAACATGATGATGTCGATTGGTGCCTGTATCACTTTTGAGCAACAAAACAGATCGCAAGCCATAGATACAAGCTGCTTGCATTCACGGTTGGTAATCACAGCATATGGGTTGTTCTCAAGAACATGGGCCCCTTTTGTTTATAGATTTTGTTGCGGCGCCTAATATGTTGGGGTACCAAAATGGGACCCTAGTTTTGGGAATTACCCAGTTACCGTAAACCATGAACTCCTACAGCTCGCCCAAATGCTTGACCATAGACCTTCATCCTCTCCCCATGATATTAAACTCCCCCACCCTCCTAGAGTTAAATACTCCGAATATACTATTATATGCCACAATGGGGAGTATTTAATATTAGGGAGGGTGGGGGGGATTAATATTAGGGGGAAAGGATGATACGTGCCAAGCAGAAGCATCTCTCACATCCGCGCAGGTAGTGCAAAAGCTAGCCGTGATCAGCAACTTGGGGACTTCTCAGTAGGGTTTACAGTCTATCCAAGATATAGAATTTGTCAGGGCCTTCGGGTGTTCGAGTGTAAGGGGAGATATACCTAAGGATATGGGATACTGGAACCTCTTGAGCTTCATGTATAGCATTTCGGGTGTTGGGTGCAGGTTTTGCTTGCCAAGGATGGAGGGGCTGCACAGGCGCATCAAGGGGGAGTATGCGCGGACAGCAAGGATCTGTGTGGATGAGATTTGTACAGCGGTTCGCGTAGGATATTGGAGCTAAGCCGGGCCACTCCTTCCCCAATCCAGAGGACTGCAGTACGTTTCTGAATTAGTTAATACAAGCACTACTTGATTGAGATGAACACGCCAAATTTAATTGCTTGGCAACCACATCACCATTACCAGTGTCAATCGCTGTGCATTTAGCTTGTTCTGCTTTTGTGAAGCTTCCATGTGTTCAGGAGTGGGGTGCCAAGGCCACCAAATTTTCTTTACTTCCAGATTGGACCTTCTGAAAAGGCTCATGTTTCAAGGAGCCGGACATCAGAACCATGACATGACGATGTTCAGCCTGCTGAGGAACACCAAGGACGGCAAGCTCAATATAAAGCTTGAAGCTAGCAGTTACAAGCAGTCGTAGCTGATTTAAAAAATCCTGAACCCCCAAACCCTGAACTTTCCAACTCTTGGTTCCCAGGCGAGATCACGATGAACAAGCCAATGCTCGATGTGCAACTATTGCAGACGCTGTGTGAAAACTCTTCAGACGGCTCTTCTCAAGATGATAGCCTGATAAGTACCCGCACTTGCGCATGCCACAGGAATATGAGCACAGACATACACGAAAGCTGATTTGCATGTCTACAAACACACACACACACACATTTTTGAATATGCTTTTGATGGCACAGCTTCCTTTGATCCAGCAAACTGAAGAAATGCATAAAGGGGTTCACAGAACAAGTAAAATGTCGCTCGCATGCATGGGTTTGTGTCATAACTTATTGGGCTTGTCCAAATTGAGGAACCAAGTAATGCTGGGAATGTTGGGGGGGCTCCTCTCTAGAATGTTCTCACTGTCTCAAATCGTCAAAATGCAGGTCTTTTTAGAGCTCCACTATATAACGTGGTGTGGGAAGCGTCAAATTTCTCCCTGATTCCCAACAAAAGATGCCAAAATATTGGCAACAACCCCAATAGTTTTGTGCTTATTTGTTGGTGCATGTGTATATGTCAGAACTTGGATCCTTGTTGGGTATGTTGGTGGACAAGTTCCGAGACTTCACCTCATCCCTGAAGGACAGCTTGAAGGTTGTTTGATGTGTTTGAGTTCTTCTGTTACGCGCAGTTTCCATGCCTCAACATCAGGATGGGTTTTACCGCAAATTCCTCAGTAGATGTTCAATTCTGCATGTAACGCCTACTATTGAAGGAGTTTGAGCTCCCTTGTCAAGATGTCAGCAATTCGTGGACCTGTGACCAGGAGGTCTTCACAACAACGGTCTGATTACTTGTGGATTACGGGGCAATACCTTTGCAGTGCTCCCTGAAGCCTCTTGCAGCACTTACGCCCAAGCCCCTATATCCCCCAACACCAAACCCTGCGTCTCACATTCCGAAATCATTCAGCCGAGCTACTCCTTTGCCACACAAAATTAGATCCTGGAACCTCACCCCTATGGACACTAAGCCTGGCAAGACATCATTGCGGCCTGCCCAGAAAAAAATCAGAGCTCCCATGGCAAAACCCCACCAAAACCTGAACACCTAAGAAAGCACGGGTAGTTGCCGAAACTATGATGTTGTCCTTTTGGGGCGGGTGTCCTTGCAAGAAGGTTCTTTTAACTTTGGTGTAGGCAGCAGCAACGCCTTTTTGATTGAAATATCTGCGACATCCATTCTCCTCCCGTTACATCGCCCAAATTGAGGGTTATCTTACCCAGCCAAATACCAACATTTCCTGACATTCCTGGAAACCCTACAGCGACCAGGCAGGAATGCCACATCAGTACCCTCAAACCAATAAAGGGCCCCCCTTGATGCAGCGACACCAAGCTGATCTCTTTTTGCTGCTTGCTTTCTGCTTCGGCCGCGCGAGTGTTGAAGTATTTGTTGTTAGGGACTTGGCGAAATTGTGGCATTTTTGGTGGGGCACCTTATACATCAGGGGCCGTGTCATGCTAGAGACTCATCATGTGGACAGCATGCAGCTGACTATCTGCCCCCTAAGCCCTTAACCTGGTACCAAAGCCTAAGCCCTAAACCTATAACCCAATAGAATCCCATCCCTTCAAAGTAGTTTTCATATTCTTTTCCATTATCCCAATATAACCCCAATATAACTCCAATAGAATCCCTATCTCCCAAGGAATTTGGCGGAAAATGACCGTGCAGTCATCTCCGGCTTTCAGGGTGGGCTGCCGTCGCAGGCGGCTATGGGCCAGGGAAGAACTTAAGGTCATGGATTTGAGGCTAAAGGGTTCTAAGGTTTAGGGACCCAGGGCTTTGGCGTTTTAAGATTCTGTTGTTCAGGGTTTCAAGGTTTAGGACTTTTGGTGGGGAGTCTGGGATCCTAGGTTTAGGGCCCAGGGCTAAGGGAATGCAACCAGCTGGTTAGTTCCAAACATGTTGTGAAGATATCTTCCCAAGACTATTATTGAGTTTGGGGTTTAGGGTGTCTGGATTACGAGAATGAGGCCTCCTGCTTCAAAATTGGGATCGTGTTAGCAAGAATGAGGGATTTAGGCAGAGGGGTAGGGAGTTAGGGCTTCAGAGACCTCAGAAACAGGTCCACCTGAGCCCGTTATTTATATGACACTTATAGGGTCCTGGTTTGGGGGGGGTTGTGAAAATCCTTTCAGTATTGCTTGGGTTTTTATCCACACTCCCCTGCACCAACCTTAAGTCTAAAAGAGCTCTACAAAGACAACTGCTCGTTGAGTGGGATCTATGTGGGGGCCCATGTTTGGGGGAGGGTGTGTAGCCCTGAGCTGAGATGCGTATACTGCGTACAGTATACTGTCTGTTTGAAATGCCCTTTTTGGTCAGGGTTTGAACCCCAATCCTTCCAAAAAGCCATGCGGATAGTAGTGTTTTTTGACAGCCCTCTAGTTAACTTAGGTCACGAGCCGAAAACAAGCAACAAGGCCTTTGCTGCCAGCTTTTTGCTTGGTAGAAACTGTTCTGTCAATGTTCCTTCTTCACTCCATATTCAATGTCATGCTAAATCTGATGTGACTTGTACCCAGTGAATTCCCCAAATTGGAACCCTGACCCAATGGACGAGAAGCTGCTGTCCAAAGATGTTTTCGTGGTGTCTAGTTTATGCCTCCTTGAACCCTGACATCCGTGCGGGGCATTCATAGTTTGAAGGACAAGCTCTTCAATCATGGGGACGAGACGGATTCTGGGCTGCAAAGGGTTAACGCTTCAGGACAAGGAAATGAGGGGCTCTCATTAGTCAGATTTTGAAAAGCTGGGGGGAAGTGTGTAGGGACGGAAGATTAGCTGGGGCGTTCTCCTAACTAGGGCTGTCGTTCAACGGGGCTGTGGATTCTTGAGTCTTCAGGTTTGTCAGGATTACCATCCTGCCAAGGGGTAGGCAGTGTAGAACGGACACCTCCCATCTCAGAGGACAGGGTCTAACATTCATCAAGTGGGATGCATGTAACTGGAGTCGCCTGAGGTGAGTTAAAGAATGGTTGGGTAAGCTTGATGAGATCGCAGTGTTCGGGCTCATTGACTACAGCGTATGTGGAAAGAGCTTTAGTCAGCTTAGCTTAGTCCATGAAGCTTGTCAGGCTAATCTTTCAGCGACATATGGGAAGCAAAGACCATTTGTGATGCTGAAATTGACAGCTAGCACTGGGAAACTGTCAAAATGATCATCCTTTCTTGGGTCCCCGCCCTTATATCTTTGTGAAATCCCAAGAGGACACCCATTTTTAGACAATCCTTCACTTGATACTTTGACAGGGCTGTGACGCAGAGGTTGAGGCACAGAATATTGGGTTCAAAGACAAAGGTGTACTTAGACCCCCCGGGGTACTGCAAAACCGAAGCCGCCGAAATAGGTCCGAGCGTTCGATAAGCTGATTTGGCAGGAGGGCAAGTCTGGGTGGGGAGGGTTTTGAAGAGAAATGATCGCAGCGAATTTCCACGCCACTTTTTTTCTGTAATCCCCAGGGGTCCCTGTGTGCTCGTGACTGCTATAGGGACTATCATTGTATGTTGTAGTTATAGTTATGCTAAGAAGGTAGCCGATGTCTTTGTTGGTCATGAGTGACGTTGTCAGAACAAAGAGGGCTGCCATCAATCATGACAAGCCATTTTTCCCGTGTTGTCACAAACCCAAAAACAAAGGAGAACGGGCTGGACTTTGAGTCCATTGAACTGGCGCAGCGGGTACCGCGCTTGCATGGTCATATCTCGGCATGATCTTTAGCAACAAGAGTTTCGCAAGTCTGCGGTCCACCAAGATACATGCAAAGCAATCAAGTACTTTCTAAAGGAACCCAAAATAGACAGAGTTTTGGCCATTGTTAAGATTGCCTTGTGAAGGGGATGGGATTAAGTCCTTGCAACATTACTTTCCTTGAACTGTTCCGGAGATTCAGAGTTCTCAGCATTGTGGCGAAACATCTGAGATTTTGAGGCTTGTGCCAGGCTCTCCCCTATGAGCCAGATGAAGCCATTTTGTAGGGTCTCTACTGATCTATTGTACGGACTACGTACAACTTCACCACCATATCAGGGTAGTATACAGACATACAGATGGTGCCAGTGCGGCTTGGAACTAAACTTCAACAGGAAACCCTCCGACTGTTGGCTCTACACATCTTTAGGCATCAGCAAGTACAGTCTGCAAACTTTCTTGGAAAAGGAAAAGGCTCGCCCAAAACCATCGAAAGAATTTATCCCTAGGGTGGCATAGGGTACAACACTTGCTTTGCCATGGGATGCCCTGAAGGGCCTTGATGCGCGATTGCCAAAGAAGCTAGCAAGAAGTAAGTTCTATATTCTACCCTCTCAAAGATGCTGCTAACCCTAAACCAGGGTCTCAAGCAGTGCAGCTGTTAAACTCATCCTGATTCTACTTGCAGTCTCAACGTTAAGCCGTCCACCTCAAGCCCAATCGAATCCTATACGTTGGTCTCTGTATGGGTTTGGGGTGAGGGTTTGCGATTGTTGTGTTTGGCTGTGAGCAACATATACCCCTACATCCTGAAATCCTTGTGCATGATGAGTTCAAAGATTTCTGGCTGCTCGACGCCTCAACCATCAACGGTTCCTCAACCCTGCACCCTAAACCCAAAGTGAAAACAGACCCCAGATAGACCCCAAAAAGCAAAAATACAGTGGGCTTCCCCTTTTGTCTGAGCAAGTCCCATGATTTCCTTGCTTTGGAAGCCCCAGGCCATGGTGGAGAATGCAGGTCTGTCGATGGAACTTCTGGATTCCTGGAATCTGAACCCTTTGGAGCAACTCAGCTGGAACGGGGTTTGTGGGGTTTTAGGCTTTTGTTATCTTATCTAGGGAAGTTTTTTGGTGGATTGTCCCTTTGCTGCTACTACGAAGTACGAAGATGCGACCCCAGGAGAAGACGGGATTCGCAAAGCGGGGACGTTAGGGGTGTATGACATTTCCGTCGTAGGGAATAGAGCCTCCTCCTCTCCTGGCGGATTCTTTAGGAGGTTTTGCCATGTAGGGATATGACTTGGTGCGTTCAAGCTCCCCAAACTCGTGCGAACCAGCATGTAGGGAGCAAGGGCTAATCCAGGTTAGGCTTCGGGGTTAATTCAGGTTTCAGATCATGGCGTGCAGCTGATGATTCTGCATTTTTGTTGGGCTCTTTTCATCCCAGAACCTCTTCCTTTTGGACTTATTTGTAGTCTGTTGCAGCCCGAATGCACAGCATAATGACTGAGGTTCTAAACAAATTATGGAAGGGGAGCGTTGCCTGTTTAAGCTTAGGGGTCAGGGTGGGCCCATATCCCCTGCATGACGTGGTGACATGAGAGAGGATCAGATTTTTCTGAGGGAATCATCTGCTCTTTTCTAGATGAGTGATGGGATATTCTTGGGTCTTCAAAAATTTGAAGCCAGTCTTCAAATATTTGAAGCTTTTTGAAAGTTTTTAGCGTTCTGTCCAGCTTGCAGCCCCCCAGTTGAGCTGGGTCTGCTTTAGGATGTCAGCATGCAGGAGCTGAATTTTGAAGAAAAGAAATACACGTCTCTATAATGACGGAGGTTGTCGAGCAATGTCCCATTCCCATCATAGCTCAGTTTGCTACAGATTTCTGATTCACGCGAAGGTTCTATTGTTAGCTTGCAGGGTATTACATCCTACTTGTAGAGTGCCGGTCCCCGAGAGTCCTTCTTGCCCTCGCAACAGTGACCAAAAAGGGTTACATTCAGGCAGGTGTGGTTAATCCCAAATCACTTGGCCCTGTTCATTCCATGCTCGGAGGCTGGACAAAGCTCGGCATCTCAACTGCACAATATTCTGGGGCCGTCCCTGCTTTTGGGCACCAAGAGCAGGCACTGCCTACTGTCACATCATTATGTGCACTATGCTGCATTCTCAACAAAGAGCCGTGCAAAGTAGCCAGTAAGGCAGAAAATCTAAGCAACTCTATTCTCAAGAATGTGAGAAGGCGGAACGAGCAGCATAGAAGTCCTCTACCACACTCAGCCCTAAGAAGGACGGCTTTATGCTGAGAGAAGTACGATCTTGGAGTTTTGAGGATTCGCACATCTTGTGGCTACTTAGCTCAACATCACAACAAAAAGGGATGTGGTTTGCCTTCGAGCATTCTAGTTATTCTGGCTGCTCTTGAAGGATATGCAGGGATTCGAGCGTGCAACCGGAAAGCATGTCCAGAATGCACCTCAACCATTCACGGGGACTCGCGAAAAGGGACCTCCATTTTGGGAAACCCCGAACACACTTTTACCACAGAACATCAGGAATCATGGCATAGCAAAGTCACATCATTGAGGAAGCAAACAGGACGACCAGATAAAAAGAAGAGCGATGTTGATGGAGACTTGGGAGGTTGACAGAGACAAATCCCAGATTAGCATAGTCAGATAATCAGGGTCCGCGTGAAGGCCCACAAATCTCAACTTTGAGACTCTTGCTGAGGAACCATGTGGCGGCATCTTGGCAGAACAGCATCTGCAACACATAGTCCCGCCTGTAGCGTATGAGAGCTTACAGGGCTTGACATGTAGATAAAGGGCTTTATTCGGAGCATTGTAAGACTTGTAAGCAGTTTGGGGGATGGAACTGCAGTCTCCTTGCCTTCCGTGCACCCTATGACGTATCAAGGTTGTGTGTATACACATATCTCTCTACAAACATACATATACATGTATATGAACATGTCTTGACTTTGCTTCTTGAAAATGATTCTTCTGTAGGGAGAGCTGACCTGGCGAGGCCATGTACTTCTGCAGCTCACACAACCATGGTGTGGAATTCGATTCTGTGACTCGGACCAGAGATCAACATTGGAAGCCTTCTGCCTTCTCATATTGGCCTCACGCCCCTTCTTTCCATACGTCCCCTTCTCCCCCTAACATTAGCATGGCCCTCTACGGAACCCAAACAGATTTGGGAGACGATTTCTTTTTATTTCCGGGGTCGCCTCTTTTGTCTGAGTGGAACAATACTTGCAACGTAAAATGACTGAAACTTGCATGCTCTGATATTCCTCAAGAAGGGTCCAGCTGGGCGAAGCGATTGAAGTTTTGGGAGTCAATGTTCAACATTTGGTAGCATAAAGGGTTGTTTTGAGTAGCTCCCATATGGTGGGTGTTTTGGGAAATATTTAGGCAGAAAAGAGGAGCTTTTCCGGACTATGCGTGCGTCCCTGCTGATTGTTGTTAGCATTACACTCACCCATCTGTTCCAAGCTTAGAACCACGCCCACCTCTCACACTGCATAGGAATGGAAGAGTTCAGCACATCAAGAGGACGAGTATCTCAATGAATGAGGAGACTACTGGCTAACTCGAATAGTATGTAGACTCTAGGTGGACCCCCCACCCAGTAATAGTGACTATAAGGGATAATAAGGATATTAGGGTCCTCTTATATTATTATACCACTATTACAGGGTGGGGGGGTCCTCCTAATGTAGACAAATTAAGGTTGTACTTGCTTTTGGAAGATTCCACTTGCCAAACCCAACAGAATCACAAGAAAGGCTGCAAGCAACACATCGGCTTATTTAGGCTGGGATAAATTTGGATACACTTAACAGGTGGACTTAAGGTGCTGCAGCATTTCTTCCTGGTAGCTCAGGTTATCATGCGACTTCATTTCCTGCACAGCCCGTACAAAAGCCAGTATATCTCGACGAGAATGAGCAGGACATGCCAGCATGCTGAAAGTCACGCTACCCTAAAGCGGCGGAAAAATTGTGTTTTCCAAATGCTTCAACCTGCCAAATCCAAGTAGCTACTTCTAAAAATTGGGGTCATGTATTCTCTCAACCTATCTGGACCCTTGTCATAGGATCCCTCAAAGGGGCCCATTGCCTTCACAGTTTCCATTAAAGTTTGCGTGGCTCAGGTCATTATGGGCAACTTCTTGAGCGAAGCAGAAGCTGGTAGCAGCCTTGGAGAGACTTGCTCGAGGTAGACGTGTACAGTACAGGTACATGCGGTTTAGGGTTGAGGGATGGAGAGATTCCTTACTTGGAGGAATGAAGATGCGCAAGATGAAAGTATTCTAGTTGCCAGGCGTAGACCTAAGCCCTAAATAGAAACTGGATGCGGGCTTGGGGGCCAGCAGGGGGTTTCTGAAAATCAGTTGCAATCGTTTTGTTCAAATCCTGAAATGCATACTTCAACCCCCCCACCCCCCGGCAGGGCAAGACAAAGAGCCCTTCCCCCGAGTACAGCTGGACCTGACTAAATCAGTTCTTGCAGATTCATGAGGCTGGAGGTGTTCTGCTGCTCGAGTCTCCAGGGATAGCAGAGGTAAAATAATTGCTGTTTGGGAAATACGCACTTATACCTTTATAGAATTTCTATTGTAGGGCTTTGAAGGGGATTTTGTCGGAAGAGGGAGCGGTTTCGGGAAAGACAGCTTGAACAAGGGCGGTGCAAAGCGTTCCTTGGCATCTATCAACGGAACCTTGCGGAACCTCAGCATTAAATCTCATGGTGGGCAAGCTTAAGAGCGAGGAGCGCTTTGAGAAAGGAGCGTCTTTGGACAAATTCTTTCAGGGATCTTGCCGCCCATCTGTTCAGAAGCAAGCTATTACAGCGTCATCGCACTGACCTCACCCAAAAGCCCCAATCACAATGATTCCTTCCCTTGACCCTTCAACGACTCCATGGTAGAGCCTTCGCCATGAGGATCCAGCGCCCACTGCGGTCCAAATATTTTCGGGGGGGCACCTGCATGAGATTACTGGTTCCTGTGTTTAAAGCAGTGTCGTAATCCTCTTGCTTCTCTGTTCATGGTACACTGTATCATCGTTGAAGACCACTGGGAAACCTGAAAGGGTGGTGTTTCTAGTGTCAAGGCGCAGGGTCATTGAAAGCTGAACCCAGAAAGAGATCAAACTGGGGCATCAGGCTGTTTGTCCATTATACGCTCACCTTACCTTTCAAGCTGCAACCCCAAAACGGCTTGTCAGAGAATCTTTGCCTCAAGCCCTTGACCTGCAGAACCTTAGGCGGATGGAGACCTGCTGTTCAGTAGGGAGTGAGTGAGTGGATCTTATGGCACCTAGACAACGCCAGTAGCACTCTTGTAGTCCATTCCCTAGTTAAGGCCTGGGTAGCTAAGGCTATGTCAAGTCAGCACCATACCACAACTGGTTCCATGCTGCTCGTCTGCCTGGACTTCAGAGGGGCGCAGGGCTGAAGATGATTTATCATCAACACACAATTGGGATAGTGCACAAGTAGTTGCAATGGTAGTTGAAATCTGGCTTTGTCGTAGCATTCCAGTAGCAATTCTGAACTCAAAGAAATCTACAGGTGTAAAGGAATTCCAGTACTTGGCTGTAAAGTTACAGACCTTTTTTTTGTTTTTTTTGTGCTTGATGGCTTGCGGTTCTGAGACGGGAGGTACAAAAGACAAGGCCTTTCCTAAGGGCTGGTGAAGTTCAGATGAGGGGCTTCAGTGCTCCCAGGGATGCTCCGTTGTACTGTTCTTTTGCATGAGAAGGGTTGGATGTGTGTTCAGGCGGTCCCTACCGTCGGCAGAATCGTTTAAACGTAAAACAACCTGATGTTGTGAGTGAGGCCGTAGACTGCACCCACGCTGTGTACCGGCTGCTGCAGATGTGCATTGCTGAGGCAGGGTTTGAGGTGAGGTAGGGGAGAAGAAAGGGGTTGGGAAGCTGGCCTTCGGGGTTCAGAGCTCGAGTTAGGAGCGGTTCGGGGTCTGGAATCCGGTTTTGGTATTTCTTGCGGGACAGTATTGTTGCAGAAGCCAACTCGTGGCTTGCAAGGTTAAAGTGCTTGGGTCTTTGCTCATTTCATTGCACACCGATTCCGTTAGACAGGGACTGCAGAAGGAGCAGCTCTTCGAGGAAGAGTTAGGCAAGATCTTGTTGCCTCCTCCCACGCTTGTTGTTAAATGTATTTGCCGCTCCGACACTGAAGAGTTGGGATGTCTACCCTGACAGTCTAGGGGTGCATGCCATTGGAAAACTGTTGTGTGAGTCATATGTTTGTTCCAGTGTGAATTTCCACAAGAGAGTCAGTGCTCCCAATCTGTATTGTCGAAGCTTAAACTAGATACCATGATTTGAGCTAGTCAAAGGTAATTCATTTTGAGAATCGCGGAAAAGAGGTTCTTAGGAAGCCCTTCCCAAAAGGTTGCCATTCTAACCGTGGCTGAGCTGGATACTTCCTCACACGCATATTCCTTTTTTGCTATTAACCCTGCAGAAGCCCCATCACATGTCAAATTAACCTGGCGAAGCCCGCAATCCTAATCAACCTCTCGAGTTTAAAGCGCATAGGCGTAATTCAATTTATGCCACGAAGCCACAAGTCTCGTAGGCCTTCCTGACGCGGGAGGAGAGGCGCATTGCTTGTAGCGTTTGGGGTGCCTCAGGGCCTTACATCACGTCATGCTTTCTACAAGGCATTTAGGTTTGTGAGCTTTGATGTTTACCGGGTTTGGTATTTCAGGTGGTTGCAGGATTTCACGTGTTCGGCATTGTACAAAGTATGCACTTTTCAGCGGTTGGCGCGTTCCTAAGACCCTACGCCCCTACTTGAACCCTACTATGACCCCCAACAATTTGTTGATGTTTTTTTCTCCAGCGTTGGGCTTGTTTGTGACTATCTCTGTCACATGAACTCCTGGGGCAGGCGAGCATGAGGGTGAAGAGAAGGTATGTAGCCAGGAATGCACCATCAGGTGTTGGCACCCGGGCGACTCTTACTGTAAATTCTAGGTCCTTGAGATCAGCTTCTATCTGGATAGTGGACATGACAGCTCTATGGGGTCGATAAGAGGAGGTTGACATGGGAAGTACCCATGTTGCAGACTGTGTAAACAAGCAACTGTTTAACCGGCTTCTTGGTGAATCTGCAGGGTTTTCTATCCTGGCTTGTGGCCTCCTTGTCCTTCACTCCTTGCCAGCCGGAGCACATTCGACCCTTTCCAAAAAAAACTGGACAGGACCCCGAATAATGTCATATCACCCCACCCATCTTTTCGTGTCTAAACCTAAAGCTCCAAGCTCCTATATCACAACCCCCGCCCCAAATCCTGCAGGCCTCTAAGCTCCTAGGCCCCTGCACATGTACGCGGTCCACTCCTCAACTTCGGTCCACTCCTCAACTGCCAGACTCCTTCCCTGGGCTCAAGGTATGCCCTGCTGGTGAGCGCAGTGTGCCACGATCTTGGCCATCCAGGACAGCGGCATTGCACACCATTTAGGAATTAGGGCTTCGGGTTTAGGATCTAGCCCTGCAAGCCTGCTGCAATAGGCATGAGGGAGGTTCACGGACTTTGGTTTCGGGATTGGGGGGGTTGGGAATTTGAGAATGGGGAATTAGGGGGTGCATGGACTTCGCTATTTGGATTTGTTCGGAGAACGAGCCTTGCGGCTGACAGGCAACTGAGTCCGCAGGAGAGGGAGAGAGAAAGGGGAATTAGGGGGTTGGTGCAAGGTTTAGAGCGAAGGCATTAGCTTCAGGGGGCTTTTGTCTGCTACAGTTTGCTTTCCAAAGTACCTATCCTGTAGGCTATACACATGATGCCTGGGCTGGGACTTCAGGGCGCGAGCGTTTTCAGGAAGGGATTCTAGGGAGGCAGGGTAATACTTAAGAACTATAATGCCAGACCCCATCGTTTGACCCCTAAGATATCAGTGGCGGCCACAGACGACATTCAACTAGTAAGCAGGATAAGAAGTACCCTGAGCAAGGCCTACGTGAGACATAAGAGGCCTCGAGGCGTCTCTGGCATTTCTTTCAAGTGGTCCGTTCATACAGAGTCTTCGCTTACGGAAATGTCCAAAGTAACGATTCCAATCGCGGAGCGACTGCTGATTTGAGACGGAGGCCACCATGTGATGTGGGAGATGAGGCGTGTAACAGGTTCTGAGTGTCCGACATGCTCTTTCTATCTACCCAAGATTTCTTGAAGGATCCTGAAGGTCCTGAAGCCCCGAAGCGCCAAACTTCCGAAAGCGTGCACTGCAAACCGCTCCGCAAGTCTCTCGAGCATCAGGACTGAACAACGTCTTCCTCATCGAGACATCTCATGAGTTAGCCTTGCGATACAACGCACCTCGGGCTACAAAGCCCTGATGCAAGGCTTTCTGTGTGAAGGGGCCCCCGTTCCTAAGGAACTGCAGGGCTCAGGGCCCCCTTGGGGGCATTTTGCAGGGCTTCTTTTATGGTGGTTGCTCAGCCTATTCCTATACAATGAGCATAGGCCCGAATACGCTTGTGGCATGCTTCTCTCTGCAAACATATATAAGGTTAATGCAGAGGCTATCCGTCTTGGCAAGGGCTGTATATCTCCACGGAAAGCCACCAACCTCGAACCTGAAGCCCTTTGGCCTCTGGCCCTTTGCACAGTCACATCTGGAATTATCAGACATAGTTGTTCAGATGCTCAAGACCCGAAAGGTTTGAGAGGATGGGGCGCCCTTGCAGACATGCCTCATCATACATAATTAAGCCATTAAGCCTTCCTCGTCCAAATCACAGCCTTTCTAGGCGTTGAGGCTGAGAGGGGTTGCTCTGGTGTGAACATTTTAGGCAATCCTAACAGTTGATCCGTGAGCAACCCTGAACTGTTGAAAGCTTAAGCTTCCCAGAAACCGGTTGGCTTCAATCCTCAGCAGCGAACGAATCCGAGGATAAGTCGCCTCTGGAGAACATGCACTGTTCCAAGATGTTTGAGTTGGTGAGCCAAGCAAGATGACTCCTTGGCTGAATTGGCCATTGTTTACGGGGTTTGAAATGAGCTGCTTTGACAGGATTGTGTTGCACTTGAGGGGCGTTGAGTAGAAATCCTTCCTGGGCTTGGCAGGAAGACTCGGAGACTAAATGGCTTCTCACAGAGCGTGCGAACAGACAGCTCGCTCATTGAGTTGGCATTGGCGATAGCTCTGCTTGTAGGTATTGCTTGCAGGGCTTGGGGGAGCATGCAGGATGTTCAGTGAGGTTGATAGTGGATTTAGAGCACTTACAAGATCACATGAGGTGTTAAAAGGGATCTGATGGTACTGAGATGGGTTTTTGCAAAGCTGGTTCCAGAATTGACATGACTCATACTGGTTTAGCAGGCACAGAGTGATCTGTTGGACTCATGTCCTTTAGGGCGTCGTTCGCCTCCACTATCCAGCAGCTCTATATTTTGCAAACCCTAGATCTCCCATCCACAAAAACTCCAATATCCTAAGCTCTAGGCAACATCTTCTCCACGCTGTCCAAGACCCAGCATTTTGGCAGCATTGGGCCGTGGTGCCGTTCTCCAAGAGATGCAGCGTTTACCGGATCCCTCGAGCAGACCGTGACAGAAAAGGTCCAACCTTAGGAGCTGGATGTCTACACTGCTGCATGCCTCGAAGGAGCTCCCGGGGAGTTCCATGTTAGTTTGCAGGATTGTTGGTTGTGCTTCTTACCCACGCTGGATGTGATCTTCCACCGTGTGAGATCGCCCAAAGAACTATTCATTCCGACGCCCCCTACATTTCGTCCCTCCACCCAAAACTCAATCCTGTGCACGATGTGTGGGTTGAACTCTAAGGCGTGTAAGACATGCTTTGAAGAATTTCTGGGAATAAGATAGGTGGCTGTCAAATTGGGATCCTCTTGTGAAGCCCATACACGTAAACAACCCGATGAAGCGCGGAGTCATAGGTAGTTTTCAAAACGCCAGAGTGTCTTCAAACCCACATATGGGAGTTCCCAAAAATTCGGGGCCCCTCGTTTGGGAGTCTCTAATATGAGGATTATAGCATGTGGGGTTGAGGTTTATGTGGGGGCTTCATTTAGTAACGGAAACTCACATGTGTGAATTGAGCATATGGGCCCTCCTCAAGACAACTCTCATGTAATCTCGAAAGGCCCCCTACCTTGATTACCATAGCATTGTTACACATACCAGTATGATTTCAGGGAACACTCCTATGTTTAGAAGCACTTGTCCAGGGCTTAGTCCCCACCACATCTATGTCCATGACCCTGTAGCTGTTTGTCAAATTTACCGGTCCTTGTGTGGGAATTTGCTTATCATGAACTATAACATTATTGAGAGAAGAAGGGCCGCTCTTTTTCAAAACCTCCATGTGTCTCGGCCCCAAACCCTATCATTCCACCTTCAGGTATTATGATGTGCGGAAGGTCTGCATCGAGGCGATATTGCACACCGACAATGCCCAGCACTTCACCATGGTGCCTGGGCTTTTGGTGTCAAAGCTTGAACCATTCCCAGGATCATACCCTTTGATCCTCCTATAAGAGAGCAGAAAGTGTCCAAACGCCTCTTTAGAATTACTTCGGCCCTTACAGTGGGAACATCAAGCCTGGGCGCTCATTGCATTTTGCCCACCAGTCTATTTAAGCCTGCACGACCCTGAGTCCCATTATGTTTCCTAGCTATCATTTTGGGAATGAATGTGTCTGATTGTTGCATTTGCGGAATGATCTTGCGAGTCCTCCACCAGTTGCACGAAGTTCATCAGCTGAGCGTTTGTCGTCATCATGAACCTGCTATACCTGTTCAGTCGCATTCACAACGCTCAAAGACCCTTCAGTCATATGGTCTTCTTTTAGACGTGCCAAGAGTCACCTTAGTGCTAACATCCCGTAGCAAACAAAACAAGGAGGGTTTTGCTTATTGTGAGGAAAATCTTTGTTCATGTCTTAAACCAAAACTAACCCCTGAAGCCGTTCACCCAACCACCGAGTCGTGGTGGGTCTGCTTTAGGGACCTCCCCAGAAGACAGTGTTTTCATGGTTCAGGTGAAGGATGTGCAGATGCTCTACGAGGCCATCATGTAAGTGGGTGAGTAGTTGAGGGCTGTGACTGGTGGAACTGGACAATTGGGATCTACTGTAGGACCTTTTTCTGATTTCTACTGTGTCTTGATGGGTTACGCATTCGGGTTCTCCCTACACAGCCTTCCCCAAACTGACAGGATTCTTTTTACGATGACCTTCATGTAACCTCAGAATAGACCAAGCCATATCAATACACCGCAAGGAAACTCATAAGCTTGATACTGCAAACGTCATTCCATCAATTCTGGGAGGGATTTGAGAATACTGTAGTTGTTTCAACTATTTCCTGCACCAACACCTGATTGGCCGCTTCATCCTTCAACTAATTGGCGCTTGGTGCGCAGTATACTTTTTTAGCGGTCAGGTGGACCCAATATCATCACCATTATCTCTTACAGTCACTATTACTCGGTGGGTGGTCCACCTAATTTATGGGGCTCGTGTTGTGACTCTGTCACTGCTGGCCTGATTAGCTGCTCATTGAATTTCCTCATTTTTTGGCAGACCTAAAGGATGCCAAACCCCATCCAATTATACGGAAAATACAGATAGACAAATGAATATACGCTGTAGTCTTGTAGATAGCGCTTTATTCCCTCTCCGCTTCTCAAGGGCGCTAGGTAACCCGGCTGTGGCTTAGTTGTGAAAGTAACCGTCCTGCGTTGCCATGTTGAACTCTTGATTGTTGCTTAAGCGTTGGCTGAGGTGGGAGGGTGGGCACTCCTTGGCTTTTGGCTTGCTTGGCTGTTGAAATATAGCCAGCTTGCTGCACTTTGCTTGTTCTTGGATGGTTTTTCTGCCTTTTCTTTTCACTTTTGTTTGTTTGGGCACTTGCGTAAACTAGAGCGTGCAATTTGGAGTAATCTTCCAGAGTTGCGGGCCTTAGAACGTCTGTGTGATGGACAGCGCAGCCACTTGGTGACCGCTGGATGCAGTAGAAGTGGTCGGTCCCGGGCTTTCCCTAGCGATAGCGTGGGCTAGCGCAACTTGTCCAACGCGTGGGCGGAGTGTGTCCTTGCCTTTGCCAAACGTCGCGGTCTGCGTTCTGAGCCTGTGGTTTTTGAAGATGTGCTTCCTAGCCACAGCCGGCAGTGTGTTGTGGTGAACAAGGCCGTTTGGGAAATCTGCCGCGAGGGAAGATCATCCCTCGTCTTATGACTGACTTCTTGATCTCGCAGGCGCACGTGATCCCACCAGACGTGTCGTTGCGCGAGATCGCTCTTGGAGGTCGGCTACCTGACAATAAGTTCTTCCCTGCAGGTACGCGGTTGCTGCGATGTGTCTCTAGCAATGGGGGTGATGAGGAGCGCAGCTGCAATCATAGTGGACAGGTCATGGCTATCCTGGGCATTCCAAGGAATCCTTTAGACTTCTTGGCTGAAGTGCGTAAGCTTGTTCACCCAACCTTGCAAAAGATCCGATTGTCGCCTATGCTGGATTCGGCCATCAACCTGCAGTCGGACAGATGAGGGCGCAGTGGGCGCGCAGTGCGCTGCGGCTGGTTCAGGAACTGGCCAGTAGTGAGCAGGCGTTGCATGATGGAATGGCCCCTCACGTTCAGCGCATCATGTCTCGGAAAAGACTGTTGCTTCTACAAGCATTGTTGAGACGAAGCCAGTATCCCGATGAGCAGATTGCGATGGACATGGCGTCTGGCTTCCCGCTGTATGGATGGATGGCTGCGTCTTCTGTATTCCCGAAGAAAGTCCGTCCACCCACTCTCCACGAGTCTGTCCTCAAGGCAATGGGGCCATCCATCACTGCTCGTACTTTAGCCACTGTACGAGCCAGTGCTAGCCCTGAGTTTAACGAGAAACTCTGGGATGCCACGTTGCAAGAAGTGACAGAAGGATTCTTGCAGGGTCCTTTCGGCCCCGAAGAACTGGGATCTGAAGCGATTGTATCGCCGCGTTTCGGTGTTGCCCAGAAGCAGAGACTGCGACCTATCGACAACTTTTCTGCGTCAATGGTGAACCGAGCAGTGGGCTTGCCTGAGAAACTGACAGTTGAAGCAGTCGATGAGGCCGCCGCTGTCATCAAGGAGTGGCTTCGCAGAGCTGGGCGCGGATGAAGCTTGTTGGCAAGACGTACGATTTGCGCAAGGCCTACAGGCATCTTCCAGTCAAGGAGGACGCGTCGCATGCTGCCTGGATTGCGGTGTGGTCGCCCAAGGATGCTCAGCCGCGTGTGTTCAGGATGGAATCGCCTCCTTTCGGAGCAACTGCTTCGGTAGCGTCCTTCCTGCGTGCAGCAGAAGCAATCAAGTACATCGGTGCTAAGGAGTTGGCTTTCGTGTGGACTAGCTTCTTTGATGATTTCATTGTGGTGTGCAACGAAGAAGATGCGGATGACACGCGTCGCGCTGTGCAGTTGTTGTTTCGATTTTTGGGCTGGGGAACTCCCAGCTGACCCCGAGAAAAATGTGGCCTTTGCGACTTGCTCCAACGCACTGGGAGTAGTGTTCGACCTTAGCGGGTTGGTTGATGGCTTCTTCACTGTCGGCAACACAGAGCGCAGAAAACGCGAGTTGGCTGAGCGCATCGATGCTGTGTTGGCGGGCGAGAGCTTGCGACCGTGGGAGGCCAAGAGCCTGCGGTCTCGGTTGCTTTTCGCAGAGGCTCAAATTTTTGGCAGAACAGCGAAACTGGATTTGTCCGAACTTGGCAAAATAGAGGAGTCCTTAGAATGGCAAGATGTGCTGAGCCCTTCACTGGAGCACAGCTTGAAATGGTTGAAAAAGCACGTCGCCGAGACACCTCCCAGGCGTGTTGAAGTCCGGGACAAGCAGACTTTCCTTCTCTTCCTTGACGGGGCTTGCGAAGGAGGCGATGGGCAGCAGGCTTCCATTGGTGGAGTGTTGTGCGATCGTCAGGTAGAGGCCTTGCTTGCTTCGGAGAGGATGTGCCGTCAGATGTCCTGGCTGCATGGAGACAACGTAACATCAAGCAGCTAATTTTCCAAGCCGAAACCTTGCCGTATTTTGTTTCATTGTTCTTGTGGCGCGAAGTGCTCAAGGACGCTTGTGTGCTTGTCTTTATAGACAACGAGGCTGCAAGGTTTTCGTGGATTTCTGGTGCTGCTTGTAATGAGGATGTGTCTAGAATGTTGCGGCGTGGTGCCTTCAAGGAAGCAGCCATGAACACTGTGCCATACTTCTGTCGAGTGCCAACGCATTCCAACATCGCAGATGGGCCTTCTCCTGCAAGAACTAGGAACACTTTGCAAGGACAGCATCATTATAAAATTCAATTCGGTGCGCAAAATGAAGAGAGAACCCGAGGAACACGAGAAAGCGGTGTTCACGGTGGAGATCGCACTCCGATCACAGGAGGCAAACAGGGCGCACGAGTTGCTGGCCCAGCTGGCCAATTGCACGGTATGGAGCCTTGTGGCTGCGCAGATGCGCCCACCATCCCTAAAAAGGCACGGCCTGGCTGCAGCACTCCAGAAGGCCCTGGATGCCGAGTGAGCGGCTCCACAGAAGCATATCCAGGTATGGCGCAGGGATCAGGGATATGGCCCTAATGATAGAGAATCGAAGCCTAATATGGTGCAGGGTTTAGGGTTATTATGTGGACATCAAACCCATGTAGGGGCTCCGAGAATTGGACCCCTGATTTTAGTAAACCCCAGACCTTAAACCCTGGGCCTACAGCGTCATATTGGATTTCGGGTGGTGATTCTGCCAGGTTTGGATGGATGGCTCTACAGGGCCAATGCCTCCGCTAGCGTTGTCCTCCTGTGACCCAGGCTTTTACAAGGACGCTTTTCCGGATTTTACTTTCGGATCTCAGAGTGTAGGGTAACCCTAATCGCCAAACCCTACAACCCTAGACCCTATAAACCCTAAACCCTTACCGCGTAAGTAGGCTTTGGGGTGTGGGCATTCGGGGCCTGGGATTCAGGGTTCATTGGATTTGCTTTTGGGCAACAGGGACAGTTACGTAGGAATTGGGGTTGAAAGCTATTGCGTCGAGGGTCCAGATCTTTGAGAGCGCATCTGGATCCGGGAAGGAAAAGTTTTGAGATTCAGGCTGGATTCAGGGATTCCCTGTTTAATGGCCGGGGTTTCGGAACAAGAAGACGTAACATGAATGGCGGCATGTAGTTCTAAACCCTAAACCCTGTTTCATTGGAGATGTAAACAGGGCTGCCATCCCATAGACTTTTCATAAACGCGCCGCCCTTCACCCGACTCCCAACCAGGACCCTCCTAGTACCCTTAATTGGGGATATATGGTCCCTAATAATGGGTACTTAGGCCCTAATAGAGGGTAGGAGGAGGGTCTAGGAAATAGAATCCTTATTATCAGGATGCCCCCCCCAAATCGCAGCCCTGTTTTTTGGAAACCCCCACATCCTTATACTTGGGTAGCTTCCATATCCATGTGAGCTATAGTCTAAACTACTTAAAGGGGGTTATACAAGGGATTCTATAGGGGAGCATTATAGGAGTTATTCAGGGAGATATTAGGAGTTTAGACAATGGCTCATGTGTTGCTTAGGAGCCAGTAAAAGGGCCCGAAAGAGTGGATGGAAGCGTCCAGGGTTGAGCTTCAAAAAGCTGGGATGGGTATACAGGGGTTTAGGGTTTAGGGTATCTAGGGGATCTATAGGGATAATGGAAAAGAAAATGGAAACTACTATAATGGGTTATAGGATACATAAGGGGCATCTAGGGAAAATGGAAAGGAAAATGGAAAGTACGATCATGGGTTATATAGTGTTTGGTTTTTTTGGTTTAGGGTTGTTTCAGTGACATGTTATGACTAGAGTTTAGGATTGGAATTTTAGAGTTTAAGTGTCAAGGCAGCTTGATCTAGGCTCTTTCAGTTTGCTGAATTTTCCAGGTTCTACAGATAGAGTAAGCCATAGGGTTCGCGGACCCAAAACACTAAAAGCTATACTAGGCTGAGGAGTCCAAGTTAACAGGAGCATGGAGACAGAAGTATGTGCTCTGAGACAGACTTGGATGAGGTCCTTTCAGTTCAAAGCTACCCAGAACTTCAATCCTCAAAAGCACCTCTCTAAACCCTAAACCCTAAGCCCTTTATAACCCATCATAGTAGTTTCCATGTTCTTTTCCATTATCCCTATATGAGCCATAGTCTAAACTCCTTAAAGGGGATTTATATAGAGGATTGTATAGGGGATTACTATAGGGGTTATTAAGGGTGATACTAGGAGTTTAGACTACAGCTCATATACCCCTTATAGACCCCTATATACCCTTGTAGGCATGGCTGTTGACTGGGGATTCTCTTCAGGCCTTCCAGCGGGAGATTGAGTTGTAAGGAATTTCTGGGGAATAGCCTAGGGATAATGGAAAAGAACATGGAAACTACTATAATGGGTTTACGGTTCAGGGTTCATCATTTTGGAGAACAGATTGCCTTCTAAGGAATTTCATGGGAATAGCCTTCTTATCAAGGGCATCATGTTGAGAACGATCTCGATTTCCCGAACCCCATCTCGCCCATCTCCTTCAACCGCATGTTGAACATTCCTTGCGACCCTATCGAAAGCCTAACCGCTTGGGCGGAAGTCCTAGTCCTCGTGACAGCAACTCGAAAACTGTCGCGGTTGATAGTAATTAGTTTGACTGACGCTGCTGATGATAGTCAAGCGTCAAGCCTCAACTGTTTGGAATTCATGCAAGGCTGTTCAATTGTCCTCTGAAAGCCTGACTTGCGCAAGTGGCCCTGGTTATTGCCATGATGCAGCATTGTGATCTTCATCTCCATTAGAAAGAAGCTGCAACTGGTAGACTGTCCATCCCCATCCGCCCCCCCGCCCCCCCGCCCCCCCGCCCCCCCGCCCCCCCGCCCCCCGCCCCCCCGCCCGCCGCCCACCACAAAATAATCACTCCGCTACCCGTTTTCTTCATTTGCTGCTGCCGCCACTGCTGTGACTAAAATGTTTCTGCTGCCATTCCTTTGCCACTGCTGCCTCTGTACCACCCTAAATGCTGCACGTTTAGCCCTGGGCCATAGCCTCGCCACAATTTTTGTAGATATTTTTTGGAACGTAGGGGGCCCATCATATATAACTACCTGCTATCAGCACGCTCCTTGTTATAGAGCCCCCCCCACCCCCGGCAAAACAAGCATCGGCTAGTTATCAGAACGTCCGAATAAAGCCCGGCAAAGGACGAAGCCCGGCAATGCCAGCTCCTTGCCGAATGGTTCACGGGTTTAGGGATTCAGGGTTCAGGGTTCAGGGCTTAAGGACGTATATGAGGTATGGTGTAAACTCCTTAAAGGGGGATTATATAGGGGACTACTATAGGGGTTATTAAGGGGGATACTAGGAGTTTAGACTATAGCTCATATGAGAGCTGCTTCAAAGCACACCTGCTCCCAACACCTGAATCAATAGTCCTAACGAATGTATAGTCCTTTAACCAGGTGGTAGACCCTAAAAACTACATCCAGTCCTTAAACCAGCTGGTAGTTTCCATACGCAAGTGGACCCCAAAGTGGACCAACATATGCTATAATCGGTTTAGGGTTTAGGGATGGTTGGACCCTAAAAGGACACCATTTTTCTGGAAAATCCCGACGTTTGGGAACCTAGTACCATTCATGGCATACTCCCTCACTAAGGTATATGGGGCTCTATGCGAGTGCAAGTCCTAAGCCATACTGGCTAGCCTCTGAAAAATGAAATCGAAATCTCAAACCCTAAACTCTACAGGGTCCCCTAAACCCTACACCCTAAACCACATAGGGTCTCCAAAGCCCTAAACCTTATGGGGTCCCGAAGCCCTAAACGGGGGGCTGCTCTTTGGAGTTGAGGGCTTGTAGGCCCTTGGATCAGGCTAGATGGCTTAGGGTTTAGGGATTTAGGGTTTAGGATTTAGGGTTTAGAGTTTATATGGGTTCCCAAGAGCCCTTAAGCCTTTTAGAGCGATTCTAGGGACCCTTACACGGTGCAAAAAGGGCATCTGTAGTAGATGCACAAGGATCCAAGGGATAAGGGCCCATGCTAGGAGCCCATGGTTTCAACCTTCCGAAGCCTTTGCCTGGGTTGGCCTTTGGGATATTCAAATGTTTTCCCTTGTTCAAAGGGCTCCAAGGGCCAACCAAGTTGCGAAAGTATTCTTGGCAGGAGGACGTTGGAGCAAGCGGCCAGAAATAGCCGCTTACCCCTAATTTTGGGAAGCCCCAATCCTCAAAACCCACCATAATAGGGTTTAGGGTTTAGGGTCATGCCGTGTCCAAAGGGAGCTTTACTACTTCAGAGGTGGCCCGGATCTTAAGCTCTAAAGCCTGAACGCGCGACTCAACAACGAGCCCAGCAACTACTGAAGGGTCACCGGTATCATTCTGAGGTCTAATCTAAGGCTACTTGAGCCACCCTATACTATCACTATACGAGGAATTTGGGACCATAATATCGGTAAGTGTTAATATATAACCCCTGGCCCTAGCTAAACCGAGTTTCCAATTTTTGGTGCATCTAAGTTTCCATTATTGTAGTTCCCCTAAAAAGGGGGACCCCGAAATGAATACAAAACTCTTTATAATTGGGAACCCCAGAAAGGGTACAAAATCCCCATGATTGGGGAAATCTCCCGAAACTGAAGCTTCTACAGTACGCCAGAAGGTGGAAGCAAGTCAAAATTCCAAAGACGACCCTAAACCCTAATCCTAAGCCTGTAAACCCTGAATCTTTAACCCTAAACCCTAAGCCCTAGACCCTGAACGGTGAAATCTGAACCCCGAGGCGATGTCCCAGAGGAAGCCAGTGCACCGGAGGCAACAGCGCATCTTCCATAACGTGCCCTGGATCATGCTTAATCCCTGCCTTTGGGTTCTTTGAATATGTTCCCTTATTGGATTTATAGGGACCCATCTATACTAACGATTTTCAAGGGTCTCTAAAGGGCAACCAAGATCCCCTCCTCATTCTCGGACGATGTAGGGGTTACTATGTAGGGTTTAGGGTTTGAGGCTGACATTAAAGCCTCCACCCCTAATATAAAATCTTCCCATGGTTAAACAGTCTGTTATATTGGGAATATTTCGCATCAGGGGGGGGGTGCGGGATTGCCGTATTTCAGGAGGGGAATACCATCTGACAGTTGGTGCTGTTGATGTTTGAGGTCATGTTGTGAGTTTTCAAAGGGTTTACAGTTGCTTGTAGCTGGTGGGCGTGCTTCTTGGGCACGAAGGAATAAGCCCTAAACCCTTTGTGAAACGGGTCCCAGACCCCGGAGAAACAATGTAACCTTCTGAAATTGGATAGATGGCTGGCCTGACTGCCTAGACCTCTAGACCCTATCTTCGTTTAAGACACCTACTTTGCATCGAGAAGAACCTAGACATCAAGGTAGATATCTTGAAAACAGGGCTAGGGTATAGTGGTCTAGGTAGCGTCTGCTTCAAGCCACACAGGCCTCTATGAGCACTAGAGGCGAACAAGAAAGATCGATGGCCTTTCAATTCTCTCTTCCCTATACCCTAAGGGTCCAAGGACCCAAATATTAGGGTTTTTAGGGCCCATATACTATGATATTAATGCAAAAAAGGACCTAAAGCCCTATTCCTTGGACCCTCAGGGATATGTACGATACCCAGATGATTCCGTCAAGCTTCCTCGTTTTGTTGAATGCCAATGGTCTTCTTGCAGTTTCCCTGGTAGGCAGCGAAGTTCGATGAGCTTTCAACCAGCACCCAGAACATGAGCCCTACAAACTCTCCAACCAATCCTTCAACGGAGACTTGTCGATGCCCGCCACCTTGTCTGAAACCCTAGCCAGGGTATAATTGGGCTGAGGATTTAGGATTTAGGGTTTAGGATTTGGGGTTTGGGGTTTAGACCTACATAATTAAGTTGTAGTATCATGTTGAGGTCTGTTGAACATGACCAGTAGTATCATTTTCAGGTGTGTTTGGGGTATTTATATCAGAATTTCTTGACCATGATGCTGGTAATTACTCCTGTAGAAACCATATTTAACCGCAGTTTCCATGTCATTTTCCACGTTCTTGTTCTCCTGAGTTTCCATAATTGGGATTTTATCTCTAAACTTCTCCCTAAAAACCCTAAGCCCTATGTACTCCCTATAATCCCTTCATAGGGGATCCTACTTCGTAGGCTTTAGGGCTTAGAAGGTTGAACCCCTACCCCCAACCCCTAAACCCCAAACCCTGGACCTCAAAATCGTGTTTATACATCTAGTTCCAAATTCTAGGGTCTTAAATGCTGAGCCCTGAATCACAGCCTAGGTGCCCCCGTGGGACATTTGCAAACAGCACGGGGATGGCGAACTGCACGCTTTGCCCACCAGGCCATGCCGGAAACGCTAATAGGGTTTAGGATCTATCTCCTACAGTGTTATGGGGTATACCGATATATCTAATAAGTATTCCTTGAGGGAGCACTGCTACCAAACTGCAGGGGTTGCCGGTGTTGTCTGGTGGTTAGGTTGTGGTCAGGTGACGTAGAGTCTAAAGTTTGGAGGCTTTTTTTTTTTTTTTTT
>CAJNIZ010006392.1:0-17794 GCA_905231905.1 Symbiodinium pilosum
AGCCTCTATACACAGATATGGAGGAGCTGCAGCTATTTGCGGAGCTATTAATGGAAATGGCGCATGGTGGTTTATTGAACGACAAATAAGATCAGTAATGCCAAAAAAATTAGGAGCTTATGTCAACTTGAAGGCATTTAATTCTGATGGAAGCCGTTTTACTGAATCTTATATTGATGGTACTTTCCTGTTTGGTCAGGCTAATGCATTACATTATCCAAGTCCAGCTCTCCAACTAGATTGTATTTATGACTATATGCAAGATGATTTTGCTCAAGAAATTGTAGATCAAATCTATGATCTTATTAGTAAGCGATATTATTGGGAAGGAGCTGTAAATTTGCATGTTGATAAATTCAATTATTCAAATAATGCATTATGGTACCATAGATTCTCCTTAGGTAATTATATGACTCCTTATGGCCCGTCTTTAACTGCCCCAGACCTTGGTTTGTAATTCTATAATTTTGAAGAATTTCGATTTAGTTTCTCTGTTAACCATTTTAATCTTTCCTTACATAATTTGTGGGCAAGAGGTAAAAAGGGAGTTTAAGAATGAACAGTTCAACAACTCTGATCTTATAGCCTCCGATGGGGAATTCATTTATATGGATTTTGGATCTCACCTTTATTTTAGTGCAGTTCCGGAAACACAATTTTTGTACAAGTTGGATAAAAGTTTAAATTTAATAGACAGCCTAAATCTAACTTCTTTATTTTTAAACCCTGATTCATCAGGAACTTTATACTTTACAGACTTAGAAGTTGATGAATCAGGGTTCATATATACTTTATGTAACCTTATCTACGACCCTCCCAGTGGAGGGAATTGTCGAATTGTAAAAAGTTTATTAGCCCGGTTTAATAGCTCTCTAAAATTACTGGATACCTATTTCATTGATAGAGACTCATTGGAAGAATCACTATCATATCTTCATATTAAGGACGGAGTAATTATCTTGTCAGGTGTGGGTTATAAATGTGGTAATTCATTAAAACCTCTAATAGCCCGTTTAAATACAAAATCAAATATTATTCAATTCAAACTTTTTCAAGAATTTAGTAATACCAAAAGTTTGATCTTAACTAACCCAATACAAATTGAAGATAAAATAATTTCAAATGTTAACTTGGTAATATCATCTAATTCTCAAAACCACTTATCTACATTGGTTTTAGACACATCCTTTAGTATTCTGGACACTGGATCAGTACTCGGGAAGAAGTCAAACATTAATTTAACCATGATTGGTGCAGGAGCTTTTATACCAGTTTCAAGTGATAGTATTTGGAAACTGACTTCAACAATGCTTCAATATATTCCCAATTTCGATAAATATTGGGTGTTTGGAGTGTCTTTATTGGATACAAACTTCAACGTTACTTCCATTGATACGTTTTCTCTTAGCGGATATGATTTTAATGTTCCTGGAAGTGTGCAATACGCCTATTTACAAGCATCTTATGATACCTACGATTACTCTACTATAGACAGTGTATTATATGTACAAGGCAGCAAATACATTACATATGACAATTATTCAGGTAAAGACTCTTCTAGCTTTTATCTTTATAATTTTAATGCCCGAAAGGGAACTATGAACTGGATCAAAAGGATTCAAAGAAATTATAGTGCCGGTGAACATTCTATAACTGCCTTAAAAAATAATAGATGGGCCATCGCTTTTAATGAATACAACTGGGATAAATACACAGGAGAGAACCTGGCGGTACACGTGTGGATCCTTAATGGAAATGGAGATATCATCAGTAAAAAAGAATGGCGAAAAAAAGAATGGTTAAATTTATATCCCAACCCAGCTCATGAGTTTTTACAACTTGAGTTCAGAGAGGCAAATTGGGGTAAAAATGAAGTTTATTTTCAAATCTATGATATACTCGGTAAAATAGTGATGGAAGGATATATTAAAAATCAGGAACCCCTTGATATTAGCAAATTAAGCTCCGGCACTTATCAAATAATTGTTGAGGATACTAATGTTTCTTCTTTTATAAAGGAATAGATCAACCTTATAGCTTACCCCCTTTCACACTGTAAGCCTTCCATTTCTCAGACTTCATACTTCTTCTTTAATTAAATCCAGGATTAAAAACAAACCTATTCTGAATTTCCCTGTTAAACATCTCTATAAAAGTAAATCCAACTAGAATTTTGGAATTACTTTTGCAGCCGTTTTGTTTAAGCTTTTATGATTTCAGAAGTCATCCATACTTTTCTTATCAGCCTTTCTCCTTTTGGAGAAGCCAGGCTTGGTATTCCCTTCGGTATTATTAAAGGCTTAAATCCATTTCTGGCCTTTGCCACGGGTCTGGCGGCTAACCTGATGATATTTCCCTTACTTATTTTTCTGCTGAAAAAATTCAATAAGAGCCTATGGCGCTCTCACACATACCGCAAGCAAAGCCTTAAGTTAGCGCGGAGAGCTAAAAATATGCTTGGTACTAAAGTGAGAAAATATGGCTTTTGGGGCCTAATGGTTTTTGTCATGATACCCCTCCCGGTTACGGGTGCTTATATGGGCACCATTGCTGCTTACATTTTTGGAGTACGAACGCGCCTGGCCCTGGCCTCTATCAGTTTGGGCGTATTAATTTCATGTGCTCTGGTTACAGCTGGAGTTTATTTTGGAAAAATGGGATTTGAGCTCATTTAAATCACTTCTATAGATCATATTTCACTCCTGCCGTTAAATACCTCGGAAGCACATAATATTGGGTGGTACTGATCAGAAAATCTGAAAACCCATCCTGACGGATAATATCCGTATTCAACAGGTTCCGTGCTTTAAGGCTGAACTCCCATGGGCTTTTACCCTCTCTGAAATACAGGCTGGCATTCAGAAAATCAAAGGTGCTGGCGGTAGTGCCATTGGTATTGCGGTAATCGTTATACGTATAGTCCGCCATAAAAGTAAAATGCTTGAGAAAAACAGCATCTATCTCAAGCGTTGGAGCATGGGTGATAAAAGTATTTTCCACTCCGGCACCGGAATAACGATTGCTGGTAAAGCTGTATCGCAATTCAAAATTAGGGATCTTCTTAAAATTAGTTTCAAAAATAGCCGTGTAGTTTTGTACCAAAGACTGGTTTTGATTAGCCTGGCTGCCAATTTGATTATTGGTATTTACAAAAGACAGGCTGGTACGGATTTGACCGCTCCATTTACTGAACTTTTTACTATAACCTCCAAATACTGCAGCTACATCATTTATACCGTCACTATTAATAGGTTGGGATATACGGTCCAATCCGTTATACACTACTCCATTAGTAATATCATTGGCCTTGCGGTTATAGGTCATGCCTGCAAATATGTTGGTGAAATCAAACATATTAAAGTTAAAGTAGCGCAGGGTGAAATTATGATTCAGGCTATTTTCGAGAAAGCGGTTTCCCGTAAATAAAGTATTATAAGTATTGATCACTGTGCCACCAATGGCATTGGTTACATCGGTAAAACCTACCTCCATGGCATAATTAAAGCTCAGCGATTCAGACTTCTTAAAGTCATAACGGGCAAAAAAATCAGGCAGCAGGAATACATAATCGCGAGTATTGGTATTACCCTCCTGAACATCTTCTACTCTGTAAAAATGAAGATTTGCCCCGGGGCTGGTAATAAATTTTCCTTTCTTCCATTTGTAGTGAACCGAAGTAAACACATCGGTTAATGTAAACTGCACATCATTATTCCTGAACTCAGGATTACTAAACGTTTGGAGTATCTCATCTTCTAAACGCTGTTCAATCCGGGAATCAAAACTCTGTTCAGTATAACTGCCCCCCAGCGTGAAATTGATATGATTGGTTTTATTGAAAATATAATAATGATTTAGGGTAGCATCTGTTTTGTTGGTAGTGATGAGTTTATTTTGCGCCAGTTGAAAGGCTGTGGTGTCTATTAGGGGAAAATAAGTATTAAATACTGGCAGAGTGGTACCGATAAGTAAGAAGGGGTCCTGCTTTTTATATAAATGCTGCGCTTCGAGTGAAATAATGTTTTTTGGATTCCACTCATAAAACAACTCCAGATTTTGGTTTATAGAATAAGGCGCTTGATCATTATAGGTGTTTATGGAATTGGTGAGCACCCCGAAATCTGAAAACTGCTCGTTCATATCATCTAGCTGAGATACTTTGGCCAGCACATCATAACTTATATGCAACGCGCCAGTGGGAGCATATTTAGCAGATAGTTTGAGCATACCGGACTGTTTTTCCTGCCGGGAATCTGTGGTAAGTACCTCATTGGTTTCGGCCTGATCTTCCCGTAAATAAGTACGCATGGTTTCTGAACTGGCGTAGGTTAGCGTTTGGGCACCAATGGCAAAACCGGAAATAGTCCAGGCCTTAACGGGATTATAACTGAAATTTAGGGCGCCCAGCCGGGAGGTAATTTCATTAGCGCGGTTATCAGAAGTAAGAGCAAACCCCAGATCATCCTGCGCTATACTAAGGTTTGAACCAACCCGTCCTCCTAAACCTCGAAAACCCCCGCCAAAACGAAAGTAATCCTGTGCGGTAAAGGCGGGCTCTCCCAGGTTATTGATATCACCAATAAAGTTGAGACTGGCTTTAGGGGTATAATAAAACACATTGGGATGAACCAAATAGCGCTCATCCAATCCACCTTCAGCGGTAATATCGCCAAAAGTCATGTTCTTTTTACCGTCTTTTAGTTTAATGTTCAAGGCTATACGGTCATCAGAGTCTACGCCCTGCATAGGGCCCACATCATTGTAATTACGCAGCACCTGTACTTTATCCACAGCATTGGCTGGTATGTTTTTAGTAGCCAGCTTGGTATCTCCATCAAAAAAATCCCTGCCCTCTACCATAACCTTCTCCACCGTTTTACCCTGCACTTTTACCTGTCCGTCATCATCTACCTCAAAACCGGGCAGCTTTTCCAGCACTTCATCCAGTTTGCGTTCCTGCCCATCCGTAAAGGCATCGGTTTTATAACTTATCGTATCTCCACTTACCACTATCGGCATTTCTTCCACTACCTCTACTTCGCCTAAGGCATTCTTTTGTTCCCGCAACTCTATATCACGGCTTATAATGCGCTCTCCTTTTATGGGGTTTACGTTTATATCAGCAGATTGATAACCCAGGTAACTTATCCGCAGTATAAAAGGATCAGCTTCATCCAGCTTTACGCGATAACGACCTTTATCATTAGAGAAGCCATACGCTAACATGGAACTATCAGCCGCGTTAAGGGCAATAACATTGGCCATTTCCAGCGGGTTACCGGCCGTATCCTTTACCGTGCCTTCAATGGTAAGGCTTTGGGACCTTAGCCCCAGGCTAAAGCTTAGGGTGATTAATACAAGTAGTAATTTAAGTGGCATGCTGTTGAGATAAAGAATATGAGTTTTGGTTTAACGGCTGATCTGAATTTTCATACGTCCGCTGCCACTACGCTTACCACCTCCGTATATCTGCTGCATTTCATCAATCTTCTTTTGCATGATTTCGGCAAACTCTTCTTCAGTCACTTCCTCGCCCTCGGAGGGTTCTTTAAGGTTAAGCTTTTGTTTGGGGTTAAGCACCACCTTGCTGCAAAGCATTACCGTATTTCCATTATCAACCTCCATAATCAAACCCGGCAGACCCCAAAAACTACCAGGACCCTGGCTTATAGGGATTTGAGGCGTATACCATGCCACTACTTCAATGGTATCAACCTCTTCCATTTCGTGGTCGCCCTCTTCATTTTCTTCGGAAGTAAATACTTTACTGGTTATAGTTTGTTGAGCGGTAGCTTTATAACAAGTATAGGAACCGATTTGCTTGGTTTCCTTACCCAGCTTCCACTCCAGCATTTCCAGACTATCCCTAACCAGGAAGACTTTACCAAAAAACTCACTTTGACGAGTGCTCTGGCGGTTCTGGATATTCTTATAGGCTATACCTTCCACTCCGGAGATCATGGCCATAAAGTTCATACCAGGGCCTCCTCCCTTATCCAGTTCTTCTACTTCCTTATAGGTAGATTCCGTTTTGTTAAATGAAAGCTCATATTCTTTTTGCATTTGTTTCCTCAGCATATTCATGACCATGCGCTGCTGTTCCGGGTTCATTTGCGTAGAGTCCATCTTAAGATCCATACTGGTTGAAGTTTTATAGGTGGCTATACCCTGAAAGTTTTGTGCATAGCTAAAACTGAAGCCCGTAAAACTGAGACAGACTGAAAGAAATAAAGATCTCATGGATAAATATTTAAAATGATGAGATGCAAAAATCATGAATAATACGCTTGTAACCTGTTAGAGAGTTGTTAAAAACCGTGAAGCATTTTCGTTTAATTTCGCGATACTATTATATGGTGATGAACGAAAAATACTGGACGCAACGCTATCTGGAAGACAATACCCCTTGGGACATGGGAAACGCGGCCCCACCTCTCACCGGCTTTTTACAAGGCTTTTATCACCGGCAACAACCTATACTTATACCCGGTGCAGGCAATGCTTACGAAGCCGAATGGCTATGGGCTAATGGGTTTACCAATGTGTTTGTTGTGGATATATCTGAAGAACCTCTCAAAAAGCTAAAACAACGCTGTCCGCATTTTCCGGAAGATCATTTATTACATACCGATTTTTTTAAACTGAATCTTCAGTTTGACCTGGTTTTAGAGCAAACCTTCTTTTGCGCTCTGCCTCCTGAGTTGCGGCCTGACTACGTTAGCAAGATGAAAGATATTCTTAATCCGGGTGGACACCTGACAGGCGTGTTATTTGATTTTCCCCTTACGAAAAAGGGGCCGCCTTATGGCGGAAGCGAGGGAGAATACCGTAAACTCTTCGCCAACTCTTTTTCCATTTATAAAATGGAACGCTGTTACAACAGCATTCAACCACGGGCGGGAAAGGAAATTTTCATCCATTTTATACGTGCCTAAACTTATTACCTTTGATATTTATAAATTATTGAAATGTCCGCAATTGTCTCTACTGAAGTTCTTGATCACAGCCAGGTAAGCACCCGCATCAGGCGCATGGCATGGCAGATATACGAAAGCAACAGCTCGCATACTGAAATTATATTAGCGGGTATTGCAGAACGTGGTTATTTGCTGGCTGAGAAAATTGCTCATGTCTTAAAAGACATTTCACCACTTACCATAAACCTGCACAAAATTGTGTTGGATAAAAGAGATCCGCTGCGCAGTAAGGTTCATTTGGAGCCAGAGGCTGAAACCCTGGATGGACGGTCTATCACGGTAGTGGATGATGTATTGAACTCAGGTAATACCTTAATTTACGGAGTTCGTTATTTTTTACAATTTCCGGTTCAGGAAATTAAAACCGCTGTGTTGGTAGACCGTAACCATAAGCGCTTTCCGGTTAAAGCAGATTTTAAAGGACTTTCTCTATCCACCTCGCTTCTGGAACATGTGGACGTTAATATTCAGCAAGAACCTTATTCGGTTAAGGTATCCTGAGCGTAGGCCAATCCCATTCTCTTACCAAAATACTCATAGAGTGATACCACTCCTAAAATGAGTATCATGCCGTAAAAGGCATCCTCAAAAGGAATAGTGAAAATTCGGGTACCCATGTTTTCTGTATCGTCATACCATACTACTTCTTCTTCAATTCCAAAACCGGTGAGTATGCCGTTCACAATAAAAAAAGGAATAAGTATAAATATATATGAAAGGTAAAAGCGTCCCAGCCAGGGTACTTTCCATACATGGGCATGCAGGTAAATAAGTACGGTTAACAATGAAAAAGTTACTGCCGTATACCATCTATCGTAAAACGTAATGGCCATGGCTGCGCAAAAACCCACCAGAAAATTACTGATACGGGGAGCTGATTTTTGCCATACATTTCGCTTAACAACATACAACACCACCCGGTATACAAATACACAGCAAAAGGGTATAACGATAAAGAAAAGCCATTCCCCCAGTGGTAAATTAGCTATATAAAGGCCAGAAAGATAACGCTGATTAAAGCCCCATATGCCCAGGTGTGTATACAGTATATCCCAAATAATAAAAAAGAAACCTACTATAGCAATGGACGGAAATAAGGCCTTAAAGCTTTTGTAATATTGAGCTCTTTTTTCAAAACTCCACAAAAAAGGGAGAATTACTGAAAAGAACATCAACCATACATACAAATAATGCTGATCAAACAAAATGTCAGGAAGTTTGAAATTTGCGTTTTCGTTCGGCCTTCAGCTCTTCTTTAAAGTATTTCCAGCTTACTATAAGCATTCCAAAACTCTCACCTTTATACTTCCCTAAGTGCTTGTGATGCATTTTATGGCCTCTGCGAATGGCTTTCAGGTAAATATTATTGGTGTTGCGGAACCATTTAAACCTTTGATGGATAAAAACTTCGTGCACCAGAAAATAAGCCATACCATATACGGCAATACCCGCCCCAATGCTTACGGCTAACACATTTCCATAAATAGTACCCAGCATGATGCAAAGCCAGCTTGGAATAGCAAAAATCAGGAAGAAGGCATCGTTTTTTTCAAAGAAGCCCGGGGTTTTCACATGATGATCTTCATGCAAATGCCATAAAAAACCGTGCATTACAAATTTATGCGTGGCCCAGGCCACAAACTCCATCGCCCAGAAAGTGATAAAAACCACCAAAAAAATCATCCACCAACTCATACGTGCGGTACTAAATTTACTTTGTTAAAAATATACGCAAATCAGGTTCAAAAGGCCTGAACACTTACCGTTCAGAACATAGATAGTACCTCTTAGGTTCAGGGCTTTGCTCTGCAATTTCAAAGGTACGGGTAAAACAGCAAAATTACAGGCCGCAAACCTTTGGTCATAGCCCGGGTTTATAAATATCTTGGTACACTTACCACGCATATCTTTATTAGGAAAGGCGGTAGTAACGTTTGTTGCACTGGTATTAGGTCTGTCTTTTCTGTTCGCACCAAAGCCACACCCGGTTGATATATCTTCAGCAAACTTTGAGATGACTTCTTCAGCCCGCCTTTATTTTCGGAATATCAGAAGTTATTATTATGATATCAAACCTCACGAAGCTTCACATTTTATATTGTATCAACTGAAAAGCAGGGAAAGAGATACTCTTATTACACATCTGGATTTTACCATTGTAGAAAACATTTTACGGGGTGAGGCCTATATATACCTGGACTTAAGTACGCCTGGCAAACAATATGCGCAAGCCCGTGTTTTATTGAGTAATTATTCCAGCCCTTCCGAAGCCGAGCCTCTATATGATCTGAATAATGAAGGTCATTTCAGAACAGCGGCCTTTATTTGGAAAGGATTGCTGCAAGATGAAAAATTTTACCTTTTGGATGGTTTGGATACCATCACGGAATTTTTGAATAATCCCCGCCACAGGTCAAACGCGGAGATTGTTTTGGAAGATTACTTTAAACTGACCGGAAAACTTTAAAATTAATACCATGAGTAACTTTGATAAAAACTGGAGAACCATACCTACAAGACACGGCCTGGCGATGTTTGGCTTATTGGCCACCTATTTTTTGATTATGCGCTTTGTGGGTTTAGGCCATGTATACTGGTTACGGGCCATCAATCTGCTGTTTGTATTCTTTGTAATGCGCAGTGCGCTCCGCACCTACCGTATGCGCTCCAAAGCCAGTTATTATGATGATTTTAGCGATTTTTTCCGAATAGCTGTGCGTACTTCTTTTATAGGAATAGGTGTTTTCTCCATTTTCCTGGCTATTTATCTTGATCAGCTGGATACAGCGTTTATGCAGGAGATACTTACTGAAGAGAATATCAGTCCTTATTTATCTCCGGTATCAGCTGCAATACTCATCTTTATAGAAGGTATGACTTCTTCACTGGCTTGCGGGTATATACTGATCCAGATTTTAAAAGCGAGAACAGTTGAAAAGCCTTTGGATGAAAAGCAGGATCTGCGTAAGGAGATCCGTAATTAAGGAATACCGATATATTTATGGGTTTGCAGACTAATTTGCCATTTTGGGTTTTTCATCACATAACCGGCAATGTCCCCCATTATCTCTTTGCTCTTACTCCACTCTGGTTGTAAGTATAACCTGCATTTACTGCTTACTTTAGTGGCGTGCTCCTCCGCCCATTTAAAATCATGCTGATTGTAAATAATAATCTTTAATTCGTCCGCGCATTCATAAATTTCCGCAACGGGTGGTTTGGTCTTTTTGGGCGAAAGACAAATCCAATCCCAATTACCGCTTAAGGCATAAGCCCCGGATGTTTCCATGTGTACCTGTAGCTTATGGGCTTTTAAAGCCTTGGTAAGTGGATCCATATTCCAGGTTAGCGGTTCGCCTCCGGTTACCACTACGGTATCCGCATAAGAAGCTGCATTATCTGCAATTTTTGATATTTCCGTTGGTGGATGAAGTTCTGGGTTCCAACTCTCCTTTACGTCACACCAATGACAGCCAACATCACACCCGCCTATACGTATGAAATATGCTGCTTTTCCGGTATGACACCCTTCTCCCTGTATGGTGTAAAATTCCTCCATAAGGGGTAACCACAGGCCTTTTGCCACCTTTTCTTCATGCTCATTTGCCATTCGGCAAAGGTAATCTTCTGTATGGGTTTATCGGTACTCGGGATTGGGATGATCAAAATTGTTTCCCTTACTCCATTCTGTTTTCTGATTGCCACCGGCCGGAAAACCTCCCTGATCTTTCAACATACGGGCCGTATGCATTAAGTTCCAGGTCATAAAAGTGGTATTGCGTTGTGTGAATTCGTTTTCAGGGCCACCTGAACCTTCATCCATATAGGAAGGTCCGGGTCCGGCTTCGCCTATCCAGCCCGCATCTGCCTGTGGCGGAATGGTATACCCAAGGTGTTGCATACTGTAAAGAATGCTCATGGAACAATGCTTTATCCCATCTTCATTTCCGGTAATAATACATCCTCCGGTACGTCCATAATACAAGTATTGCCCTTTATCATTCAACATAGCTGAAGCCGAGTACAATCGCTCTATAAGGAGGGTACAAACGGATGACCTCTCCCCCAGCCATATAGGCGAGCCTATAACCAGGATATCGGCATCCAGCACTTTATCCAGAATACGCGGCCAGTCATCTTTTTCATAACCATGTTCGGTCATATCCGGGTATACACCAAAAGCAATATCATATTCTACCAAACGGATGTATTCTGTCTTAACTCCATTCTTTTTCATGATCTGCATGGAAACATCCATTAATCCCTGAGTGTGGGATGGACGGGGTGCCTTTTTAAGTGTGCAGTTTATGAAAAGGGCTTTAAGATCACTAAAGTCTTTTTGAGAAGCCATAAATTTTGTTTTAAGCAAATAAAGAACGGGCGGATCGGTTACATTGTTTGCCAGCCGACCATTGGATAGCTTTTTCAATATACCGGTGCAAAACCAGCATCAACCCCAAATGCAGCTAAAAAGAAAGCGATGAGAAAAACCTGTTTCGGGTTTACCTTCTTCAGGCTAAAACCGTGAGTTATGGCTACAGTAAAAGTCTATGGCCATCAAAAAAGAAGTTGAAACACCCTCAAATTAAAGCCGTATCAAATGCCTTACAGATTGTGCTGATCCTTTTTGTAAGTGAAGCAAGTAGTGTCCTGCTTTGAGAGAGGACAAGTCAAGAGTTAGATGCGTTTGCTCTGCATTTTGTTCCCATACCAGTTTTCCCTGCGTATCGGTTATTTTAAAAGCTTCCACTTCACCTTCTTCAAAAACCAGGTTGAATTTTCCATAGCTGGGATTGGGAAACACTTCTATACGGGCAAGGTCTTGCAGCTCATTCACGCCTATTGATCCGGACTTGATAACCTTGGTGGCCAGGTTCTTATTATTTACTTGCAGGTGAAGCAAGTAAACTCCATCAGGCAGTGTATCACCATCATAGGCAAAGGTAATATCTCCGCTTACCACCAGGCCTTGTACAAAGCTGTGTTGCTGTTGGCCTACCATATCAAATAACTGCAAAGAAATAGTGTCTGCATCAAGCTCATCTATGTGGATCTGTACAAAACGCTGAAAGGGATTGGGTGTAGCATACATCTGAACTGAGTCATTCTGTGCGAAAACGCAGTGACCGGTCAGAAAAAAAATCAGGTAAAGGCTTAAGTTTTTCATGAAGATAAAACTACAAAAAAGCCCGGCTGAAAGCCGGGCTTTATACTAACTTTAACTTTTCAGCTAAATGCTGAACTTCTTCTTAATATCTTTTGGCAACACATCTTTATGAACCAAAATAGAGATGGTTTTATATTTCACAAAGGCTTGCGATGCATAGATATAACCAGGGCGGTGATCATTCTCACGATCTCCCCAGCTATTCTTTACTATATAATACTCATTGTTCTTCTGATCACGTACTTTTCCGGTGATCTGCATTCCGTGGTCATCAGTAGTTTCATAATTATCATAATCTTTCTGACGTACTTCCTGGGTAACCACCAACTCGTCCTTTGGACCATCAAACATAGCTTCACGATCTTCTTTACTCATATCACGATAAGGCGTTAAAGGAGCAATGGCCAGTCCGTTTTTAAGTGAAAATCCTTTCTCGCTTACATCGGTGGCCCAGCTTACAGAATATCCTTTTTCAAGGCTGGCGTCCAACACCTCCACCATTTCGTTTAAAGGTACATTATAGCTTATACCCCAGGTCCAGTTATCAGGCACTTCTATCATCATAGGCTGGTAAAAAGGCTTATGCGTAAAAGAAGTGATCTGAATGTAATCATCAGGATCAATGCCTATATACTCATCAGCAAAACTGCGGGGTGTATATTTTTTTCCCTTAAAGGTAAATTCTTCAGGGTACTCCCCCAGGTAAGCATCCAGTGTGGCTACAAAGGCTTTTTTCCAGGCATCGGTAAGTGTGCCATTTGGGTTTTTGATTACCTGGTCCAACTGGGCTTTCAGCAAGCCTTCCAGTTCACCATGATTGTTGATATCCGAACCATAGTTGAGTCCTTCATATACTTCCTGTGGAACCGCACCGTAATTGCGCAACACATACATTACATCCGGCAGGGCACCACCTTGTGCAAAATTAAGATGACCGTGCAAGCGTACATATTTCTCCGCTTTATCCAAATATACCTGGCGTACGGTAAACATTTCCGAAAGGTCAACGGGTTCTTTACCGTTGCGGATCATTTCCGATTCTATGAAACTGGTGGTAGCATAACTCCAACAGGTACCACTACGCCCCTGATTTTTAACCGGAGTAGTTTCAATATCTATTAACGTTTCAAAAAGGAATTCCCCTTCTACATCACTTCCGTTATCTTTAATCTTATTAATGAGATCATCTTGTGCAAAAGCAGCCCCGCCAAAAGTGAACAAAAGGGCTGTACATATTCTTCTTACTATCATTCGTACCGTTTTCTTTTATTTTGAAAGATGCTAAAATATTAAACCCGGTTTCAATGTGAAAATAGTACGCTTTCTTTTTAGTCTTAAAGGTCTTCTGCTTATGTTCGGAATATTTATCGGTTTAATACTTACCACCAACCTGATGTCGTTTTCGGCCAGTAAAGAAGACGTACTGGAGGCTTTTTCAAAAACCAAATACCAGCCAACGCATCATTTTATTGAAAGCAGGGAAGGTAAATTACACTATATAACAGCAGGTGATTCAACCAAACCGGCCGTATTGCTTATTCATGGCTCTCCGGGAAGTTGGGATGCCTGGTTGGATATTCTTACCCAAACAAACTTTTTAGATAACTATTATGCCATTGCCGTTGACCGGCCGGGTTACTACCAAACCACGCTAAAGGCAGAGTACTCGCTACAGCAGCAATCAGCTCTGCTCAGCCCCCTCATAAATAAGTATTGCAAAGCTTGTGTGGTGGCCGGACATTCCTACGGTGGGGCCTTGGCTATACAAACTGCCCTGGACAACCCTAAAACCATTCAGGCTTTTGTTTCAATAGCCGGAACAATAGCTGATAGTTTGCAAGATCCCCGCTTTTACAATTACATATTAAAATACTCTCCCTTGCAATGGATTATTGCTCCGGAATTTATGGCTAGCAATCGTGAAATGATGGCCCTGGAAGAAGACCTTCCAAAAATGGAATTGCAACTTTCCTCCTATTCAGGTAAAGCTGCCTTTATCCAGGGCGATGAGGATATGCTGGTTAACCCGGATTCACCGGACTACCTCAAAATACGTCTGCCTATGGCACGTGTGAAAATGTGGACACGCCAGGAGATGAACCATTTTGTAATATGGAGTGATAAAGACCTGGTATTGGAAGCCTTGGACTGGGCCTGCTGCTCCAAACCTTAGGCTACACTCCGTTCATCCTGGGGCCGTATTTCCACCTTGTAAAAAGCTTTAGCCAGCTTAATGGTCTTGCCGTTTGGTGCTATCTCGTGCACAAATATTTTAAGGGTTTGCTCTTTCCTGCCGGCAGGATATACCTGGGCTTTAATGAAAAGCTTTTCTCCGTTTCCGGGCTTTTCAAGCAAGTCCATTTTTACTTCTCTTATATTCTCGGAAAAACCCCGCGGAAGTGCGGCAGATATCCGCTTAAGCATGAGTTGTGCGCTGGTTTCTATGAGGTTTAGCGCCTGCCATTGGGAGTTGGGATATTCGGCTGCGCTGATGGGCACCACTTTTTGCCATTGTGCCTTATGGCTTTGTTCTAAAATTTTAAATACATCTTTCATAACAGTGGGGGTATACTGAGGGTTGGAGGATCAGTGAACAGCTCGCGTGTGCGATGTTTGTAATTACTATTTACGGACCAGCACATGTATACCTTGTTGTAATTTTTCATGATTTTGATATTTGTTTAAAAAAGAAAAGCTCCCGGTTTTCGGGAGCTTCGTATAATTGTTTTATTCAGTTTAAACCTACATGAAGTGCTCCCTATGGATTGCTGAACGCATATTAATATATTGGCGTTTATTCCAGCAATTCACAATATGGGAAGTCGTGTTCTTCATGATCAAATCAAATGTAGTCAAACCTCTTCAGGAAAACAAGGACATATTTAAAGTTTAAGGTTCCTGCTTGTGGAAACCTGCCCATTAAAGCTTATTACTTTTGTCAAAAGGTCAAAATAACTATGAATCCTGATATTCAAAAATACAACCAATCCCAATCTGAAGAAGACCGGGCGATCTGTGCTGTTCTTGCGCAGGAAATTTGCCGGAACCTGCCCCATGCAGAGCATAAAATATGGCACGCACACCCGGTTTGGTTCTTAGCAGGAAACCCGGTGGCCGGTTACAGCAAATTGAAAAATTGCGTACGCCTCTTATTTTGGAGCGGACAATCCTTTGATGAGCAGGATCTGAAGGATGAAGGAAAGTTTAAAGCCGCTGAAATCCGATACACCTCGGCAGATCAGGTAAACACCGAGGATTTAAAACGATGGCTTTCAAAGGCTGAAAAAATTCAATGGGACTATAAAAACATTGTAAAACGCAAAGGGATTTTGGAACGCCTGAAGTAAAATTGAGGATTTATATATCCGATGGGTACACTATGAACCACTTTTCTATTTTAGCCACGGTATGAAGAGGTTGCTTTTATTTTACGGTTTATTGGCATTTGCACTATTAATGCTTTTTCAGATCAGTAAATTGTGGCTCTTTAAAAGCGACCTTACAACCGAATGGATTATTATTCCGGTGGCATTAATATCTGTCACAGCCGGTATTTACTTTGGCAAACGCCCCGCAAAACTCTCACGCGGCCCTGAACCTTCTACTACTTCTTCTGCTGCTATTGATGAAAAGGCGCTGTATAAGACTGGTATTTCTCCCCGTGAGTATGAAGTTTTGCAACTTATTGCCGAGGGACTTTCCAATAAAGAAATTGCAGGGCGGCTTTTCGTTTCAGAGACTACCGTTAAAAGTCATGTGTCTAACCTTTTGGTTAAACTCAATGCTAAAAGGCGTACGCAGGCGGTTAGTAATGCCAAGGATCTTAACATCCTACTTTAGTACTAAAACCCACATTTCCTACTTTAGTAGGAGGCCCGCTACAACTGATCTTCTTTGCTTTGACTGCAAATCTTAAAATCTTCTGAAATGAATAAGACTACTTTCTATTATGCATTGGCTGGTGGCCTGTTTGGCACCATCTTTTTCCTGGGTCCTATCGTGTTTTCCAGCGGCAGTTATATGGACCCTGATTTTTACGATACGGGGGAAGTAATTGGCTACTCCGTTATGATCCTTTCTATGCTGCCTGTATATTTTGGTACCCGGGCCTATCGCAATCACAATACCCCTGAATCCTTCTCCTTCGCAAAAGGTCTCCGAACCGCTATACTTATAACCCTGGTGGCCTGTGTCATTTTCTATTTGGGCAATGTGGTGGTGTACGAATTACTGGCCCCTGATTTCCTGGCGGAATTTGGTGAAAGTTATAAGGACAATATGATAAAGATGGCTGAAACAGAAGCCGAACGCCAAAAATTTATAGAGCAGTATGAAATGGAAGCCGGGATGCTGTCCAATTCTTATTTGTATGCCCTTGTAATGGCTGGCTCAGTATTCTTCATCGGCTTGATCGTATCACTCATTTCCGCATTGGTATTGCGTACCAAAAACATCTAAATAAGTATGAAAAGAAGCATTTTAGCGATACTGAGCGGTTTACTTACCGCTGCGGTACTCACCGCACTTCTTGAAGCAGCCGGTCACCTCATTTTTCCACCACCTCAAATTATTGACCCGATGGATACAGAAGCTCTGAAGCAGATGATGGGACAAATGCCTTTAGGTAGCTTGATATCTGTAGTGATAGCCTGGCTGGTGGCTGGCTTTACGGGTGGTTTTGTAACAGCTAAAATTGATCGTAAAAATCATAGCCGAAGTGTGTTGACCGTTGCGGTGATCATGACCCTGGCTACCATAGCTAACCTTATCATGATACCTCATCCGCTTTGGATGATGATCACAGGGCCGGCCGGTTACCTTGTATGTACAATTCTGGGGGGCCGTGTTGCCAGAAGTCATTAGTCGCTCCGCCTGATTTAATTTACCTTTGGCTATAAATTTTGGTGACCTATGAGTGATAAAGGAAAACCCGTGATCTACTATATCTACGATGCCCTTTGTGGCTGGTGTTATGGCTTTAGCCCTGTTATTGGCGAATTTTACCGCAAGAATAAAGACAATTATGATTTCCAGGTATTAAGTGGAGGTATGGTTACCGGAGAGCAGGAAGGTCCGGTGGGTGAAGTAGCCGGTTACATTAAAACGGCCTATAAAGATGTGGAAGAAGCTACCGGCATTGAATTCGGAAAAGCTTTTTTGGAAGACGTGCTGGAAGAAGGAGCCGCTTATTTTTCTTCGGTACCAGCTGCACTGGCTATGGCTCTGTTCCGCACTCAACGTCCTGATGAAGTTATTCCCTTTGCTACCCGGCTGCAAAAGGCTATTTATTATGAAGGTATGCCACCCGCAGAACTTTCAACTTACGGACACTGCGCAACTGAATTTAAAATGGATGGAGCCCTGTTTCAGCAACGGATGAGTGACCCCGCAGTGCAGAACCTGGTACAACAGGAATTTCAGGTAGTTGCCCGCTGGGGCGTAAGAGGTTTCCCATCGGTAGTATATAAAGATGGAGATCATGCGTATATGATCTCAAGGGGCTACTCACGCCTGCCGGAACTGGATGAAACTTTTGAAAATGTAAAGGCTGAGATTGCCGCTAAAAAAAGTGATTTAAAATAAAAGAGGTTCAAAGCCCAGTATCAACTGCCAAACCAGGGTTATTGCGGAAAGTATCAGGTAAATATAC
>CAJNIZ010006394.1:191-17793 GCA_905231905.1 Symbiodinium pilosum
GTTCCTTAACAGCAACCCAGATGACCCAGGCCATTTGATCAGGTCACCTTGACACTGGGCCTGATCCAATGTCAGGCTCAAGGTTTTTTTGGTGTGGCTTTGGATTTGGGGGATTTAGGGCTTAGGCTTCTAGGGTGTTTTTGTTTTGGGGTCTGAGATGGTTTGAGGCTTAGTCTCTGGGGGGTTTCAGCAGTTAAGGGGTTCTAGAGGCATGTACTATAGCCAGGACATCTTTTTCTTCTTTGCCCTGTATGGATGTTCGAACCAATGTGGTCCCCTTGTTGGGCAAGTTTTGATAAGAAGCAAGCCAACCTCTTTCTTGAAAGGTTGATAAAACACACATAAAGATACATTCCCCCAAACTAACATGGAAACCCATATAGCCCCATTTTAGAAGGACTGTAGTCTTTATAGGACCCTTTTTGGGGTTTCCATCTTAGTTTCCGGGAGTGTAAGCTTATGCACATTCCAGCATCATAGTCACCTTCCAGGGCCCTAACAAGACGGGCCCGTTCTTTCAGCGGATACATAGAGATGCTATGCTATCTGTAGTGCCTGTCCACCACAAGTCTTGAGTTGCCATGTTTTTCCGCATGTCGGCTTCCGTTCCAGTTTGGAGCAAGGATCCGGCCTCTATGCACCCAAACAAGATAGTCTCCCTGCAAGAAGGCCCCCTAATATGAGATATGCCATGTGTGGTATCTTATATCGTATATGATTTTGCATTATCTCACATTCTATTCTATTATATTCTCTTATATTATATTATGACATTCTATTATATTGAGAACATCTGACCTACTAGGGGAAACTGGCAAGGAAAGGGTTGCCCTGTTAAGGATCGGCGTCTACCTGGAAGGCTCAGAGGAGCTTCAGATTTGCCCTTGCACCATCTACAACATAGTGGCTGGGTTCTGTTCAGGATTTTGTTTAAGTTGCCATGTTTAGTTTCTGTTTAGGAACCTCTTTAAGTAAATTGCTATATTTAGTTTAGGTTCTAGGGGTTGGGGTTTAGTTACTACATTAAGGAAACCCCATTATTACTAGATACCCATGTTATGGTGATTTAATTCAAGTTCCTTGACAGCAACCCAGGAGGTGGATCGCCAGGGCAAGGGGTACTCAGATCCAAATGACCCTGTGACTGGGCGGTTCTTTGATCTCTTTGCGATTTGTCTGCCCCTATATACATGTAAGGCGCATGTTTATGTAAAGCTTCAACCTAAAACCCTAGATTCCTCAGGCTGTGTAGCTGCTGAAGCCAGATCCAACTTGAGGCCCCATTCCAGCATCATGCGCTTCCCTCCGCACACACCCAACACCTTGTACAGAGGCCCTCCAGGTCACATTCACCAGCCTCACTATACGCCGGATGGTACGAGCAACAGCTGAAATTGAAAAGACTGCCATAGTTGTAAGTAGACTTAGTCTTCGTTGTCCTCCTAAACTGCCCCAACCACAAATAGCCTCAGTGTTGAAACCTCCAACACCAGCAGCGACTATTGTAAGGTGAATGCCAATAGGGAGGAAGAGGAGCAAGCTCCCGCAGAGGAGGCTGCACCAAGCACAGCCAAGCAATATCGCGACAAGCGCAAGGCTGGTGAGATTTCAAAACCTTTTCAGGGGAGCTGTCTTGCGTTTTCAGGGCTTGGCTATGGCGTCAAAGGAGCTTACCTGGCCCTAGCAGGCATTCCTTTGCAAAGAGAAAGAAACACGGGTTTGGAGTTCTCATTAGGTGTCTAACGAAGGGTAGGTGTCTTGAAGGTATGCAAGAGGATCCGGAAGCTTGATAGCAACGCACATGAGAGCTTCCTAATCTTGAGTAGGGAGCCCACCCCCTACAGTACTGGGGGAATATCGGGGGACACCTACTATACATGTTTTCGTGATAAGAGCTACAGTATTTGGATGTGTACAAGGAGGACCCTTGTTTGGTAGTTTCCCTAAATAAGGGACCCCAGTGTAGACCCCAAAATACAAGAAACCTTATTATCAGGACCCCCAAAAAAGTACCTTACTTTTGGGAAACACCCATCTACGGCATTGCCAGGTCGCTATTGACAGCTTTGGCACTGCCAAAAAAATGCGAAGTTTCGGTGCTGTTGCAGAACGCTTGGACCGTGAGTGCCTGCATCAGATGAAATACATAGGGGCATTTAGGGGCATACAAAGGTATGTTGGAGGATAGGGGGATGTAGTGGGATAGGGGGATATGGGATAGGAGGATAGGGAGGTTTGAGGGAAGTCGAAAAGAGACTGTAAACTACTCCGTTGTTATGTGGGGTTTAGGAATTGTCAAAACTTTTGTTTCCGTAGTCAGATTGGGCCCAAAAAAGGGCCATAGTTTGACAACCTATCAAATAGTGTTTGGGACGTAGGATTTATTAGGGTTTACTGTTTAGGGAGATTTTCATCTCGAACCTATGGAAGGAAAGACGCAGACGGATGGATAGACCCTTGGGTTATATTGGATTACAGTGGAAAATGGAAAAGAAAATGGAAACTACTATAGTATGTTGGGGTTATATTGGGATAATGGAGAAGAAAGTGGGAACTACTATATATAGGGTTTAGGGTTCAGGGGAAACATGGGGAAACTACCATCCCTCTACCCATGCCTGTATAATCCAGTTATAGCCGTATAGAAGCCATTCCCGACAAGGACACATTTCCGAAGTGACAGATCTGGAGCAGTAAGTCTAGGTCCCAAACCCCAAACCTTGACGCCTAAGCCCCGTGCCCTGTACCCCAAACCACATGATCCCTGCAATGACACAGGTGCGAAGTGGCAAATCTCGAGCAGTACACAGGAACCTTGGCTAGTCCTTTGTAGGGTTTTAGGGTTGACTTCGGCTCTATTCAGGGTTTTAAGTATAGGGTTTCAGGGTTTAGCGTTGAGTATGTGTACCAAGGGGTATAGGGATTATCATAGATGGGTTATAGGAATTATGTAGGTGAGGGTGTAGGGTTTAGGGCTAGGTCGAGAATGCAGGAAGGCTTGGGATCTCCCCAGAAACATTGTACTTAGTGGAGTATAGGGTTTAGGGTTTAGATGCAAGCTTTCCTGCACCCACTAGGGACTAGTATAGTGGTTCTTCTGGGGTTATATAGGGATGTGTATAGGCATCCAACCACCCTTTCTCGCCGAAGCATGAGCAGGAAGTGTCGTGCTCAGCATTGCTTACGGTTCAGGATCTCCACTGCAACATCTAGGAGTCATGTGAGCTATAGTCTCAACTCCTTGAAGGGGGTTATATAAGGGAATATATATAGGGGAGTAGTATTGGGCTTATTCAGGGGGATACTAGGAGTTTGGACTATAGCTCATGTTGCACTTTGTATTTCTTTGTAGAGCCACTTCGTACCCTCCCCCCCAAGAAACCCTGCACCATGACAGGAAGCATCACGGACAGGGTGGAGGAGCAGCTGAAGGCAAAGCAGAACCTGGGCTGAGTCTAAATGTTGGATGAACCTTTTAAAAACCGAGCCCGATGGGAGTTCAAGAGTTGAAAGGTGGTAGTTTCCCTAGATAGGGGGACCCTAAAGTAGACCCCAGATGCTGTAATCCTTCTTAGATGAGTAGGGTTTAGGGCTTAGGGAAAAAGGTACCTCTAATTTTGGGAAACCCCCATGTGCCAGCTTTTGAGTCAGTCTAGGACCGCTGAAGAGAAGGATCAGCAGACAAAGCTGGAAATTCTGCCGCCGTACGTGCGATCGGATGATCCCAAGAAGATTTATGCTGAGCCTTGGAAGCATACCCAGAAGAGTATGATAGTATCAGTAGTGGTGGTAGAAGTACAAAGGACCACAAGGAATCTTGCTAGCGGTTGTACTGATGATGGTTCATGTTGATTTCTTTCAGTCGTGCGGAATTAATAGAAACTGTGTAGAGTCATCACACGCAAGGACGGTCTTCAGAGCATCGTTTCGGACGACGCCCTGGAAGACGAGAAGCACCTCCTGGATGAAGGCCCCTTGTCCCAGAAACTTGGTGAAGGTGCCCAAAACCCTAATCGGGACATCCTTTGAGTACAGTGACCCTGGGGTAGGGCTCTATTCATGCGTGTCTTTGGATTGCACCGGGTCAGTTTGACATTGCGCCATTTCATGGCCCGGCGTGTTGGGTCAGGGTCTTTCAGGTGCCCTTTGTTCCCATGCACGAGTTGTGGGCATATTTCCTGACGACAGTTGCGACTCAAGAGCAGGAGCTGCCATTAGCCACATGACATCGCACGTCGTAAGTTTGCGTAGCTTTGTGTGCTGGTCGGATGCTTTTTGTTATCATTGCGGTCAATTTGTCACATCGGTAGAAAGACGCATGAGCAGATGACCCAGACCACGTACCTCCCGAGCTACAATGATGATGATAGGCCCGAGGCCACGTTGGATCCAAAAAAGCTTGGCGCGGCATCGGAGGGGCCTTCATACGATGACGTGTGTGAGCAACGGGAGGATGTGGAGGATACTGGCATGATTGCAAAGATGCCCAAACAGCCTCACACCATAGAGAGCACAGAGTCTCGCTCTTTCTGGATAATCTGTGGCGTTCTCGTGCATTTGGCCTGGGGCACCTATCCGGTTTTTGCGCGCTACTTGCAAGTAACATTGCAGTTGGACGGCTTGATAGTCCTCATCGTGTCCAACACGTTGTCCTTTGTCATTGTCCAGGTAACTACCTGCCAAGGACTTGGTGACAAGCAGGGGCGAAGAGTGGGAGTGATCTACACCATGCTCATTACTGGTAGAGGAGTCACGAACATGCTCACCAGCAAGTTTACCATCGTTGTCTACACGGGTATCGTCACCCAATTCCTGCCCTTCATTGTTGCAGGTGTTTCCCGGGCATTTTTGGGGGAGCAGCTCCCTCGGTATTGTTTGTCTTCATTGCTCCTGCTGACAGCTGGGTCCATCCTGGTTGTGGTAGGCCAGGCAGATCTGGAAGCCTTGGGCTTTTCAATCAACGACAGCATTGGGGTAGGACTGGCAGTCATCTCTATATTTGTTAGCGCAGGGATTCGTGTGACGATGAAGCTCTCCAGCACATCCCTGTCTGGCTTCATGTTGGTGGCCTGGCAATACATGAGCGCACTCCCGCAGGTGTTTCTGGCAACTCTTATTACACCTGCCGCAGCATGGGTGCAAATGCTGCACCTGTCAGCACATCAGTTGTCCGTTCTTGGTGTTTTCATTCTTTTGCTGCCGCTGGCCTCAAGTTATGGACAGGTGATTTGCGTTCGGAAATTGGGACCATCCTTGGATGCGTCCATTCAGCCCGTGCGTCTGCTGTCCACCATTGCCGGCGGCTACCTTTTCCTAAACGAGCCCGTGAAGTCAGCAGCTGCCTGGCTTGGGCTTGCCGTCATCTCGGTGACACTTTCAGTATACCTGGCGATGCAGAGGCCGTCAGAGCAGGCATCTGCCCCGACTCGGCAGCCAAGCGCCAGGTGAAGGTCCTTGGGAGCATGCCTTGACACCATTGCCTCCAGCATCGTGCACTTCCAATGCAGCTGGTGCAGGCAGATCAATCTTCGCATGTGCAGTCTTGTTCTGCATGTACAGGCTTTGACGTGTCGTTGGGACAGCGGAGTGTTACACAGGAGGGAGCCCAAGCCTGATGGTATGTGGAACCTGTATCTGGACCCCAACCTACCTTCCACTTGGTACAGTGTGTTTTTTTACAGTTTGAGGTGCTTCTTCAGTTCAGGAAAGCCATCCACAGCTGCTACTTGATGGATTGTCCATGGATCCCATCGAGGGGTTCCTTTGCTCGGCGTCCTCGTCTTTCAAATTTCTGTCTTGAGGATAGACATTTGGGGACCGAGAGTGTTGGAAATGACAGCGAGGACCACGCTGCCCCTGCCAGCAATACCGGAAAAGCCACTGCTCGTAGTTGCAGTCCTTATTGTGCGAATCCTCCCGCTGCTCCTCCTGCTAGACTACCGCCCCACGACTGCTGCTGCTTCTGCTCCTGCTACGACTGCTACTTCTACAAGAAAACGACACAGTTATTGCCACCGCTACCCCAACTGCCGTCGCTGCCTTCGCCTCCGCGAGCACGGCCACCCTCACTTCCCGTTTGAGTATGCTTACTCTAGGGGCTGAAATCATTATCAACATCAGTTAAGGCTTTTTCGAGGTATAGTCCCCCTTAAGTAGATAAGAATATGGCTTCAGGTATATGATAATAAGGTTCCCATATACACCATATTCTATCTACTTTAGGAGGACTATACACCATACTACAGTTGCATAAGGAATGTATGGGAATCATCCCTGTAAGTCCCTACATAACAACAGTTTCCATTTGATTTTCCATGTTCTTTTCCATTTGATTCCCCATTATTGGGGTATCCCTAACCCCTAAACCCTCAGTAGTAGCCTCCATTTTCTTGTTGCCATTATCCGTATATAATCCCTATAATATACTGTAACCATATACATATTCCCCTACATATCCTTACATTTCCACTTACATGGACATATAGGGTTCTATAGGGTTTATGCAGGCCTAAACCCCCGTACGTACAGTACGCGGTTTGGGGATGAGAGGCCTCAATGATTACTGACATTCTGGTCCTAGGTTCCTTGTAGTAGAGTTATAGTATAGGGTACCTCCAATTGAGATTGGCAATAATTCAGGCCCCTACGCCCTACAACCCCTATAAACCACATACAAGCCAGTTCCACGCAATCGTCCATTTGCTTTTCCTCCATTTGATTCTCCATTATTGGGGGGTAGTCATTTAGGCCCCTACATTGGCACGGCCCAGCAATTCCCAAGGCATTTTGGCCTTGGTGAAAGGGAACGCCAAGGAAATACTGAGCCTGGACGAGACTAAGGCCAGGCAGCTGTGACCATAGGAACTGTAGTAGTCAGAGTAGTAGAGTAGGAGTTAAGTCACTCCCCCTGACAAAAACTGGTAACACAAAAATATTGGGAGTTATATAATACCTTATAAATACGGACCCTTTAAGGACATGTTTTGCAAGGGACAAGGACCCAAAGTAAGAGCAGTAATTGGTTGTAGTAATGATTGTAGTGGTTATAGTAAAAGCAAAGTATAGCAATACTTGCACATTTGCATCTCAATGACATGTTTTGTAAATAGGTATATGGGGGCTTTCAAAAAATGTGTGTCCCCTTCGGGGTCCATAGAATAAGGGTTGTAGCATAGTCGGGTCTATGTTGTTTATAGCAATTACCATCTTGTTTTGATGATGGGTTTTTCCACGACTACTTACTTAGTCTTGTCGTCAGTGCTCAAGTCTTGGAAAATTATTCTATCCAGTGTTTTTGTGTGTTCTGAAGCTGGCCATGTGCCAACATCATTTCCATCACGAGTCTTGTCCCTGAAGTTGTTATCAGGATCTCTTAGGTAGACCCCCCACCCTGTAATAGTGACATGATTGAAATAGAAGGGACCCTGACATAATCACCATGATAACTTATAGTCACTATTACTGGGTGGGGGGTCCACCTAAAGGAACTCTTTTTTGGCTAAGCTTCTGGTACAGAAGGACACATGGAGCATATCATTGCTCTGTCGGCTATCACTGTCTGAGCCACAGTCTAAACTCCTTCAGGGGGGTTTACATAGGGAGATTATATGGGGCAGTCTTATCGTGGCTATTAAGGGGGATACTAAGAGTTTAGACGATAGCTCATTTGAAATTGTTCCTCTGCAGAATTGCTTTTCAGTTAATTCAAACATGACCCCCCCCTATTTTCCCTGTAATTTTCCATTTGATTAGCCTTTTGATTCCTCATGTTGGAAACCCTAAGCTCTGTATATGCATCCCTTCTTTTTGAATATGCCCCTATTTCCCCATCCATATCCCAATATCACTCCGAGACCCAAAATAGTAGTTTCCATTTTCTTTTCCAGTATAGCAATATAACCCCAATAGCACCCCATATACTTATAACACAATAGACTATAGTAGTTTCCATTTTTTTTACACCAATATAACCCCAATGTAGCCTCCTGTTCTTATAACCCCAATATTCAATACACTATAGTAGTTTCCATTTCTATTGTCTTTTATACCAGCATAACCCCAATATAGCCTCATACTCTCATAACCCCAATATTCAATATACTATAGTAGTTTCCATTTTCTTCTCCATTATACCAATATAGCCCCAATATAACCCATTATTCTTATAACCCCAATATACTCTAGTAGTTTCCATTTTCTTTGACATTACCCCAGTATAACACCAATATAACCCTAAACCCTAAACCCTAAACCCAAGGTAGACCATTTTCCCAGAAGTAGCCTGTCTTGGTGGCCAGGGGCAGGCGACGTGTCACTCCTTGGTTGCTTCTGGGTTTGCAAGGGGGGTTAATAAGGGATTACAATAGGGTCTAGGGTTTAGGGTTTAGGGTCGGTACCCCCCCCCCCGAGGGTTTAAGGAGCTAATGAGGATTATATAGGGCTTAATGAGTCCTAATAGGGTTCTAAATCTTGGGGGGGGGGGGTGGCTTTGGGGTGGGTACTATTGCAATCCCTTATTAAGGGTTAAGGGTTTAGCCTGCGTAGGGGTAGAAATGGGCTATAGAGGGTTTAGGGTTGTTGCATTGCAGGCCCTCCCTTTCCCATCAAGAACAGTTTCAAGTGGGGTTTAGGATCGAGTATAGGGACATATGCTGGTATATAGGAGATGCACATATGTAGGTATATTTTGATACTTTGAGGGCATCGAGGATTTGTGCCCGTGTATAGGGTTTAGTTCAGTTGTATTTGCAACAATTAAGGAAAACCCCGAAAGTACATCCTCATCCTGATTGCCCCTTTGAGCCGTATAACATCCGTATATAAACATTCTAAAAGCCGTATACAAACCCCATACAAGCCTTGTATAAGTAAGCCCTATAAAACGCCGAATACAAATCCGATACAAGCCTGACAGAAACCCTATCAAAGCCTCTTTCAGAGGCTTGTATAAAAGCTTTACATAAGCGCTATAAAAGCCGTGTATACACTCTGTTACAATTCGTATAAGCCTTTTCAAAGCCTCATAGAATTCCTAAAAAGCTCGATAAAGCAATTTATAAAAGCTTTGTATATAGCCTATGAAACAAAGCCTTCTGCAATCCCTGCAATAGCCGTGTATGGACCATCTAAAACTTCATATGAACCCTATGAAGGATTCTTATAAACCTTAGAAAACCTCGTATAAACCCTACCCCAAACTCTAAACTCGAGACCCCTAATCCCTAAACCCCTAACTAAACTCTAAACCCTAGACCCGTAAACCCTAAATCCTAAACCCTAATCCCCTAAACCCTAAATCCTAAACCCTCAACCCTAAACCCCTAAAACCCTAAACCCTAAACCCTAGATTATTAAAAACCCTCCATGGGGTCCGTAAAGGGTACCCAAGGCTCTCGCCGTGCTGAAGGCCCGTGCTGTGCAAGCAGCCAACCCACCCTCTGACCCGCAAGCTGGCAGGATTTGGGGGTATTTGGGGTTTAGGGTTTAGGGGTTTAGGGTTTAGGGGTTTAGGGTTTAGGGTTCAGAGTTTAGGGTTTAGGGGTTTAGGGTTTAGGGATTGGGTATTTGGGGTTTAGGGTTTAGGTTGGGTACTGCCCCCACGCAGTAACAGTTGGATACTAATTATCTTATGGTTATATATAGCCTTCACTAGGAGCCCCAATATAGACTGTTAGGGGGGGGGGCAGTACCCAAGGTTTCGGATTTAGGGGTTTTAGGAGTTGGAGGGTGGGCTTAGGGTTTAGGGATGTAGGTATGAGGATTTTTTACATTTTTTGGGGGTTTCACGGCTCAGCGGGACTACGGCTCTTAGCAAATCTCGTCATGCGTGCTGGCCTCAGCCAACTCCGTGCTTCCAAAAAGGGGTTCAGGGTGTAGCTAAAACTTCATGCAGTCATCTCTGGTGCACATATATGGATACATCTATTCATATAAACCCTACACCGCACATGCACACACACACATATACATATATGTATACACACATAAATCTACATATATCAACGCAGTTTCGTGCCAAACGTCTCCAACAAACGTGGGTTTAGTTTTTTTGGGTTCTTGAAAAGCAGCTGCGGTGGCCGGTGCCTCTTCATATACCTCTAGGATCGCGAAAGGAGCCCTAGTTTTGGAAGCCCTAACTGGGGTTATATTGGGGATATATAGGGATAATGGAAAAGATAATGGAAACTACTATTTAGAGTCAAGGGTTGAGGGTGTGGCTTAGGCTCAAGGATGCGCGCTCTGTGTTCTGAAGTGTAGGGCCGGGATGTTTGGAAGCTCATGTGCTTTTGGGTGTACAGTTCATTGTAGAACCCTCCCGCTTTGCTTGAGCTTAAACCCTAAACCCTTTCGCTACGCAGCCAAGGGTTTCGGTATGAGCGGCACTTCTGGCGTTCAGCGAGAAGCCAATGTCGCTTATAGTATACTTCACTATAATATACTCTAATACAGTATAATATACTACAGTATATTGTACTATAGTATATTATAGTAGACTGTAGTATAATATGGTATATTATACTTACAACAATAATTTGGACTGCTATCTTTGGGTTTCGAAATGGAGGATTGAGTGCTATGGGCTGCGGTGTTGGAGACAGGGTTACTTGTCAAAAGGTTCGTTAGGAACAATGTGTCATCATGGAGAGTGTGTATGTGGGATGCCTTCTTTCGGGATGGCACAATGAACAGCACTGTCTGCCTTCCTAGAAATCGTAGACTTTGCAAATAAAATCTGAGACATGCAGCTTTGAGCCCTGCACGTTATAAACCCTGAACCATGAAGCGGAGTCCTACCGTAGTACATCATACCCTCCCCCTCACTGGAGCACTGAGCCCAAGGAAGATGTTTACCAAGAAGATCGGGGTACTCAACTGGCTGGTTACTCTACTCGAGAAGGACACCGCATACGTAATAGCAGGTGCAGTTCGGCGCCTCAATTTCCACCCTCTGTGAAGTTTTGGGATAGAAATTCATGAAAAAGACGCACTTACTTTCAGGACTTCGGAGCCATTTGGGGGGTTCCAGATCGTTTCTGGACGCCGCAGGGTCCTCTCTCTGGGATCTGCGCGCTATGGCTGTCTTCAGGACTCGAGAACCAACAAGCACACCGTCACCAGTATTGGAATGATCCTTTACTGTCGTTCGTATTATCTCAATTCTGACCAGTATCGTGATTGCTCATTGGCAAGCAAGTCCGGGTATCTGGCTGCTATCACCAATCTAGCCCTCCTTCTAGCCATTGGCATTGGAGTCCATTTCTCCCTGCATGCTTAGAGCCAGGCAGGGAGGGAAAAGAATGATGAATATTCTTAGTATATTTGGTTTTAAATCAGGAGCATGGAAAAGAAAATGGAAACTACCATAGTATATTGGGTTTTTATTCCGTATCATCATACATAAGTTGAACTTCTTGAGTGGGAATCAGGAAAGGTGGGTATAGGGATGTGATTTTGACTTCGTCTCCCCGATCTTCAATTCCCTCCCCTACTCCCAAATTATGATTTCGATTTGGGGCACCGCATCTATGTAATCGGAAACGCATTCTACACAACGTGGCGGTGGTGTTTGGCATGAAAGGGAGGTGCTTACTTGAAAAGAGGGCCCTAAACCTCCAATCCCCTAAACCCTAGGCCCTAAGCCCTACAGCACACAGGACCCCAAAAGGATACAGGTGGGCACGAAAAGTTTTCCATCGGTCCTGGGCCTTGGTGCCTTGGAATGTCATAAATTACTTAACCCTCCCAAATATTCAATATATGCATATATATATATATAGAGTAATATGCCACAATGGGAGTATTTAGTATAAGGGAGGGGGTGGGGGGGTTATATCAGCGGGAGGGGATTAGCGCTGTAGTGTTTAGGGTTTAGGGCATAGCCTCTGCAGAGGGCCGGAGGGTTTCCACTAAGGTGATTTGGTTGAGGCACATAGTGGAGAAGCAATTTGGAAGTAAAGAGAAACATGACATGGAAGCTGGGGGGTTTACAGGGATATAAGATATCTATGAGGGCTTACAACTACTTGGGTTCCTTTCTGGCAACACATATAGTAAGAAGTATGGTATACTGGGTTAAGGATTGAGGGCAGTTACAGGTTACAGGGGCCCCTACAAAGGCGGCTGCATGTTGCGCAGTTCGCGCTGGTTGGTGCAATCAAAGTCAAGGTTTCCGCCGCAACCTACTGCACTCACCGAAATCAGTCCTTAGAAAGAAGAAATACTCTAAGCCGTAGACTCCTACACGGATCATCCTAAAGGCAACCCCGAAACTTCAACACTCCGCATATCCGTCATCTTCAGCAGGGCACGCCGACCATAGACCTGGGAATTTCCCAAGATTAGGGTCCCATTTTGGTACCCCTAAACATTATGTGCCATAATATAACTTTTTGAGAACCACCCACCTATAGGCAGCATTGAGCAGATGCAGCTCCCAGGCCCTTGCAGATCATAATATGGGTTGTTTTCAGAATTAAGGGCCGATTGTGGTTATACATTTATGTAGACCCCCAATTTAATAAGCCCCCTCCCCTTAATGGGGATCATCATAGGGATCCTGATGTTGAGGCCCTTAAAAGGAGGGGGTTTATTAATCACGGATCTACATTATCACGGCACCTAATTAATATCTAGCAACGCCAAAGTGGGACCCTAATTTGGGAACTACGCCTATGCTCCCAAGATTCTGTCGGTTCTACATAAGGTGTCAGACGCGTCTACGTCCAAATCTGATAATGCAGGCGGGTGAGTTTGACTAGGTACAGTGGTCTCCGGCCAGCCAATGTACCAAAGGCTCGCAAGGATCCCAAAACCCCAAAACCCCTAAACCCCTACACCCTAAACCCCTAAACCCTAAACCCCTAAACCCTAAACCCTGGGTCTCCCCAAGTCCAGCAAGCAGCTCCGCCTCAGGAGAGAATTCAGGCTGTCCCTGATGAAAAGACGTGGAAACAAGTTTGAATCCTGGTTTTGATCCCCCATGAAGGCCGTAAACCTGACCTTAGCCTGGAACTGTGACTGCTATGCAAACTCAACCTCAAACCGCCCAAGCCTTCAGAGCTTGACACGCCAGCACCGCACACTCCTCAACTTGATTCTTTCTCAGGTGTCGTGGAGACGTCCCAGGCAATGCTTCAGTTTCTTGATGCATGCTATGCTGTAGCTCGCTTTGGGCCCCTGTTGATTTTCTGGGGATGATCAGGTTTGGGTTCTCAGGATTCTGAGCATCTTCGGCCTACATGCAATAAGGACTCGAATGACTTGATGGGTAGGTTTGGGCAACCCCGTCGAACCCCGTCGAGCGTTAGAAAGTTTAGGGGATGAGGAAAGTCATACTCGCCATGGTGACAATGAATGACATAATGACGCCGAAGATGATGATGCTGGTAGCTTTCATTTCGCAATTGAAATGCAAGTACACACGGCTGGCGCTTTCTCAAACTGGGAGTGCAAGGGGCTTGGGGTTTTGCAATTGTGGGGTGGGTGTGGGGAGCGAGGGGCTCCGTCGCAGTACGCCAGATGGGCCATAGTCTATTGTAGTATGACTTTTGGTCGCCCTATAATCGTCCCCTATACAATCCCACCAGAAAACCCTAAACCCTAAACCCTAAACCCCTAAACCTTACACCCTAAACCCTAAACCCCTAAACCTTACACCCTAAACCCTAAACCCCCAAACCTTAAACCCCTAAACCCCCAAACCCTAAACCCTTAACCTTTAAGGAGTTTAGATTATGGCTGAGCTAGTAAAGGGCTCCTTCTGGCTGGTGAAGCCCAGCTCTACTATTTCCCTCCCCCTAATATTAAACCCCCGCGTTTAGGGTTTAGGGTTCAGGGTTTAGGGTTTAGGGTTTAGGGGAGTTTAGGGTCTAGGTTTAGGAGGGTTTAGGGTTTAGGGTTTAGGAGGGTTTAGGGGAGTTTAGGGTCTAGGTTTAGGGGGGTTTTAGGGTTTAGGGTTTCCACTCCTTCCACCCCCTTAATATTCAATATTGACCGTATATTGTAACATGCCACAATGGGAGTATTCAATATTGGGGGGGGGTGGGAGGGTTTGATATTAAGGGGACGGGATTAATCAACGCCTCGCTGTTGGATAAGAAAGACCCAAAAGCCGGAAAGGAAGCGCTAGCTATACCTCCGGTAAGCCTCAGTGGCCGGCAAGCTTACCAAAGCTTTCAGATTACAGCCCGGAAGACGGAAGAACTTTTTAAGATCTCTGCACACCTTTCCGAATTACTCAGGAATCCTGCACTCTGCGACAAACCCTAAACCTTAAACCCTAAACCCTAAACCCTAAGCCCTAAACCCTTAAATCCTTGGAAGCCTCGAACTTTGGCCATGCTTGCAATGCGATGCGCGTGGCGAAAACCTTAAACCTTAAACCCAGGCTTTACAGGTACTGCTTCGACCCCATGGTGGCTGGCCGCGGAAAAAGGGAGCTGAATGTACGGAAGGCGCTTTGCGCCGCCATCATTTGGGCATTGCAGCTTGGTTGAGGTCTGGGGTCAGGGGCCGTGGAAATGGAAAGGGGCTTTTGGGTTCCAGGGTGTAGGTGTTTGGCAGAGTTGATGCTGCCTGGACGTAACCAAGGTTTTTGGATAGACGGTAGTATTAATTTGATGTCGTTTTTCACGTCGACGTCCCACATGCAGATGTTAATGGATGAAGTGTCAGGCAACTGCAAAGCCTTGAGCTCATCAGGCCCTATACTCTTGAATGCGCTGCAGCAGTTGCAAGCAACGGCAGCAGCAGACGGAAGACAGCGCAACACTACAACTGTCAGTCCCTGAGGCCTCCTATTTCTTACCTAGAATAGGACCATGCCGATATCATCATAAAGGCATTTTAGCCAGATGCTGAACCGCACAACCCTGAAGCCTGATTCCTGAGCTTGCCTGCCTGCAGGAGTGCGTCGTTCGTGGTGAATGAAGCCTGCCGTCCTGATCCTTATATCTTAGGTTGGTCTCTCATGAAGTGACACAATAGGAAGATAGAAGGCCTGTAAGTTGACAAGCATTCTCCCTGCTGGTGACTGTCAGTGGGAGAAACTAATCGAAAATGTAAGAGAGCTTCTCAGACACGAACATTTGCGTCAGCTTTGAGTAGCCAATCTTAGACAGCTCCGAAAACTTACTGCTTGTTTTCAGGCAATGGAGCATAGATCGCTATAGTAGCCCATATATAATCCCCAAGATATATTGGTTTACACTTTCCTTTTCAATCCTTCATTCCATACCCTTGACCCTAAACACTAGATCCTCTACTAGCTTTTAATTTTCTTCCCCCACTAGCAACCAGCGGGGCATACCCCTACATATAATCTCTGTATGAGCCCTATATACCTCTATCTATGAGCCCTATATAGTCCGCGTAATCCCAATGTAACCGCAGCAAGATAAACCCTAAACCCTAAACCCTTAAGCCCTAAACCCCACACCCCTAAACCCTAAACCCCTAAACCCTAAACCCTAAACCAACTCAAAGGCATCTGACGCCGGGACTCTGGATAGACGTGACGAGAACAGCTGCGAAGGAGCTCAAAGACGAGAAAAACTTCCAGGTAGCTGCCAGGCAGGGTTTAGGGTTTTAGGGTTTAGGGGTTTAGGGTTTAGGGTTTAGGGGATTGGGGGTTTAGGGTTTAGGGGATTGATTGGGGGTTTAGGGTTAGGGTTTAGGGCTTAGGGCTTAGCGTTTAGGGTTTAGGGGTTTAGGGTTTAGGCTTTAAACTCCTAAAATGGCGGGGTTAGATAAGCGATTATTTAGGGATAATGGAAAAGAAAATGGAAGCTGGTTTCGTTTCAGGGCGGACTACAGAGAGGGAATGATGGAAAAGAACATGGAAACGACTATCGTATTTGGGGTTTAGGGTTGGACTGATAACAAAGAAGTTCTATTTTTTGTAAGCATGATATATTCGCATCAAGTACATGTTTTTTGTGTAAAGGCGTTCTTGTGATGATAGAAGTAGGGGCCTGTGTGGATACTGTTCGAAGACCCCGCCTCTTGTGCGTGACTGAGGGTGTCGCTAGGGTTCTCATGGGGGCTCAAAACTCCGGAACGCGCAAGGTGACGAAAAGGCCCGGCCGCAAGGACTTGTGAAGAGAAGGGTCTTAATCTGTAGACTACTTCATGGTTGCTGCTCCTGCCATTCTTGACATTGGCTTGAACCCCATGCGCGCCGCATGGCGCAAGGGTGCGAGGCAAGAAATCCCCAACGCTACGCAACGGCGTTACAATTTGGAACAGCATGCACCTGGGAGTAGTCAAAGTGCATGTGGAGCTTGCATAGGCAATGTTGAGCAACAAATCCCAACAATTTCGGCATAGTACCATTGGGATGCCTTTGGAGCCCACAACCTAATTAGGAAGGAAGCAGGAGAATGCTTGTCTAGCCATGACCCAGAATACCCCAGAACCTTTAAACTCGAGGGCGGGTGCCAAGTGAAGCTGATTTTGACGGCAAGTACGGTTCATGCATACCATATGCGCATTGGTTAACAACTGCTTAGGGCGACGCACGTGGAAGCAGACGCTAAACCCAAGCTTAGTTAAGGTAGCTACAGATCATCCATACGGTAAGTCCCTTCCCTAATAAGAACCCCCCCACTCCCTACCATTGCATGCGCTTAGGCAGATTTTAACTGGCCTCCTGCTACTCTAAGTAGGGGTTTTGACGCATCGCATCCTGTTGGCTTAAGCTCTAAATCCTGAGCCTCAAGATCTTGAATCCTATGTAGATATAGCCCCCCTTAAGCAGATAGAATATGGGTATATGGGGATCCTATAATATACCCAAAGCCATATTCTATCTACTTAAGGCGGACTATATCCCTCTTTAAATCCCCGGATCAACCTTATAAAGCGACCCGTATAACAGCAAAGGCTAGACGTGACAGGTGAGGTGCACCCTCCACCCAGTAATAGTGGCTAGAAGAGATAATGGTGATTCTATTGGGGTCCAAAAATATTCCGCGTGGTTTAGGGTATAGTGTTTATACAACTATACTTCAGGGGCCTTCGCGACAGGTATGTGGGCTGCCAGGTAGAGCAGAAGTCGGGCGGCGGCTCTGGCATTCGCGTGCCTGGCAGTGACATTTTTAGCTTGTGTTCCAGGGTTTAGTCATTGCTTAGGTATTGACCCCGCCCAGTAACAGTTGGATGACAAGTAAAACAAGGAATAAGAAATACAAAATAGTAATACAAATCCCGCGCCCGCCTTGGCGCTGGGCAGCAGAGCACAAATTTCAGCAGGATGTGAAAGTGGTAGATGCATGTCGCAGTACTCCAGAACCCCAAGCCCTACATTCAACATTTCCTGGAACTCTAACCCTTCAACCCATCCCCTCCAAAGCTTGGAGTCGTGCAAACCTAAAAACTGAATCCTGCAAAAAAGCACGAGGTGGGAGGGTAGGGGGATGCTGACCTGCCCCTTCTCCCACCCTCTCGCGTTCTGGAAGTCCATTTGATGTTGGTGGGAACTTAAGAGCCTCCGGCTCAGTCCGCCGACCCAGTGGCGGAGAAAGCACGAAAGCCTAAACGCGAAACCTTGAGGGTTTTCAGCGGCTGGCACGAGACCAATAGATAGGCGCAACAAGACCAGTCC
>CAJNIZ010006396.1:0-17790 GCA_905231905.1 Symbiodinium pilosum
GGAATATTGGACAACCCCCATGTACTAACATTTTACGGGTCTTGGGTTTAGGGATCCTACCCACATAGTTGGCAACAAATGGGAAACTTGATAATATTCTCCCCGTCTTCCATATCACTGCATTTGATTCTCCATTCTGGCAACTTGACCCTAAACCCAAAACCTACATAACGCGACGCAGTTTAGGCATTCGGGTTTGGGGACCCTTTCATATCCTCAAACTCTAAGGATTGAACTATGGGCCGCTGGCCTCAGTGTGGGCCCTTAACCCTGGGGTGCTTATGACCTGTGTACCCTTCATTCACAACCCCCACTAGCCCAAAAAAGGGCCCATAGCTAAGATCGCGGAAACCCTAAACCTAAACCTAAGACCTATAAGGGCTTATGATTACTTAGGCTAGCAGCAACCGAGAAGTTCGACTCAGCCAGGCCGTGCTGGCTGTGGGAGGAGGCAGCAGTATGTTTACGGCTGCGGAGGCCCTGCGGGATGAAATTCATCTGACTTAAGGGGGTGGAGCCGTGCCGGTTAAGGGTCTGGGATATTTAGGGTCTAGGGATAACAAGGGGATTTTGCTTCCCCCAATCTCCCTAAACACATTGTGACAGTCATTTGACTCTTGTTGGGTGGGTTATGGAGGTTGCAGGCTGGGCTTCGAACCTCTAGGGTTATAGGGTTATAGACGGGTTATATAGGGATAATGGGAAAATCAAATGGAAACTACAAGGATTATAGGGATTATATAAGTGTTATATAGGGATTATAGGGGTATATTGGGGTTTTATACCCTAAGCCCTAAACCCTAAACCCTATACCCTAAACCCTAGACTTAAGCCCTTCAAGCGTTCGCTGCGCATGCAGGACCTCCTCCCTGGGCAAGGTAGGACAACCTCATCTGACCGCACTCCAACCGGAGGTTAATAATATAGATAGGGTTTAGGGTTTAGGGTTTCGGGTTTAGGTTCAGGCTTTGAATTGAAGCTATTTTTTTTGGGGAATTCCTCTAAATAATCCTCATATGAATCCCTGAATCCCTAGTAGGGACCCCCAAAATCACTTTACAACCTCTTTATATCCCTTTACGTCCCTATGGCTCCTCCATCCTGAAAAATCATAGAACAGCCAGCCAAGAGGCCAGACAGGCTCGTATTTTAGCTACAGACCAACAGGGGTAGCTTTGAAAATTACCCATAATTCTTACGTAATCCTTACAAAGCCATAAGATTTTAATTCTCATAGGGCCCCTCAACCTACCCTAGCAAACTGCAAACCTCCAAAAGCTTACATCCAGCCCAGCCCGCAAAACCTAGTCGTAACACCCTGAACCCATGAAGTTCTGAGCCTCAAACTCTAGTCAGCTGCAAGGCTGCAAGTTCTGCCTCCTGCATCCCATCCTACCCCAGCCCCTCCCTCCCAAGAATATGAGCCATAGTCTAAATTCCTTAAAGGGGGTTATATAGGGGACTATTTAGGGGATTACTATAGGGCTTATTAGGGGGGATACTAGGAGTTTAGACTATAGCTCATATGGCTTAAACCAGCTCATATGGAAAACCAGACCTTGGGCTGGGGGTGTGGGGGTCTGATTGCGAATCCTAAGCCAGGGCGACGCCGAGCTAAGGAGGAACCTTTCCACAAGCGCTAACATCCACCTGAAAGGGCCCTTGTAAAGACTACTGTCCCTATGTAGGGTTTAGGGTTTAGGGTTGAGGGTTCAGGAGGGTTATATTGGGGCTATATTGGGATAATGGACAAGAAGATAGACACTACTATGTTGTAGGGTTATATAGGTATATATGAAGGAGGCTCGACGAGGTCCCATGTTAGTTTGGGAGAGTGTAGCTTGCACAAGAAACGGGGACGAGGGGTTGGTCCAACAACGTTTCCTCCCCAGACTAGCATTGGCCGCAAAGGCCAACAATACACTACAAAGACCACTGTCCTAGATCCTAAACCCTATAAACCTTAGGCCTTCAACCCTAAACCCTAACCTTTGAAAAGGACCTACATGGATTTCCACTTTCGGTTGTGGGGATGGTAAACCCTAAGCCAGGTGGGGGTGGAAGAGGATGCCAGGAATCGGTTTAGGGTTATAACGCTTATAATCTCACCCGACCCCTAAGTGGTGGGGAGTAGTGCCCCAATGGCCTTAAATTGGGAATTGAAATTATTCAAAATTACCCTGTCTATATATCCCTATACATCCCTATATCTACATATGCTACCCCATATTACCCTGTGTTGTCCCTATATATCCCTAAACGGCCCTGAAGCCCAAACCCGTGAATCTTTGTCGTTTTCATGTTCAAGGCGTTCCGCAGTGTTGAAGTGCTGTGCACAGCGGCAACGAAGGCGCCCACGTGTTCCCGATTGTAGATGACAAGCATCTAAGGTCTAGGGTTTAAGGGTTTAGGATTTCTGGTTTGGGGTTTAAAGGCTTGCAGTATAGAATTTACATGAGGATATGTGGAGATGTATAGGGCTTTGCAGGGTTTAGGGTTTCCGAATATTCGCTGTCCCTTTTTGGGTATCATAATGAGGACTGTTGTGTATTGGGGGCGACGTAAGTGGAAACCCCTATATTCCCTCCGGGCTTGCCTGGTTGAATTCGGGAGCTGACCCAATTATGGCAGCTTCAGAATCGAAGAGCCCTGTAGCTTCCTCAAACCCCATTTATCCGTACGAGCGCAGCTCAACAAAGGGCCACCAAGTTGCGGGCTATCGAAATCTGGGCTTGTGTCCGGGGGTCCTTGCCGTCAGCTTTTTTGTTTGAGGCATGCAGAGTATAAAGAGGTCTCACGACATGAGCTAGAAAGAGAACCCATCAAAGAATATCGCAGCTTAACTTGCGCACAATGTGATCATCTCATGTTACATCTGCTAATGAGGTGGTGCCACAATGCGAACATGACACGCGCATAGCACAGCAAAACGAGGCATGCATCAAACTTCTGGCAGATCGACTACATTTTCAACCCGAAGATATCGTATATTTCCTTACTCCCTATTAAGAACCAGAAAGCTACTGTACTAAGCGAACCGCTAGACCCCTTATCACGCGGTTTAGGGAGCCATCAAGCCCCCAGACTTGGCGCCTTGAAGGCCTGCCACAATGAAATCTCATAAGCCGGAAAAAAGCAGCCCAAAAAAGACAGCTCATAGAGTTTAAGGTTTTGGGGTTTAAGGGCTAAAGGGTTTTAGGGTATACGGAATGGTTAAAGCTCTTTTACAAGCCTCACTCTCGGATTCGCTTGTGCTTCCCACTCATCTTACTGGTCGTTAGTAAGGCAGGGAATGGAGGAGATCCCCATAGCAGCTGCTACATGAGCTAGAGTCTAAAAATCCCTTAAAGGGGTTAGAGGGGATTATATAGAGGGGATTAGGGGGGTTATATCGAGGATTAGATCAGGGGAGCAGTATAGAGTATAGAGGTTATTTATGGGTGATACTACGACTTTACACTAAAACCCCTATAATTCCCTATAGCATCCCAGTTTCCATGTAATTTTCCATTTTCTTTTTCCATGTGGTTCTCCAATATTAAGGGGGATACTAGGAGTTTAGACTATAGCTCAGAGGATCCCCAAGAGTATAGTCGTGTCCATTTCCTCCACGCCCGGAATCCTAAGCCCTAAATGAGCTATAGTCTAAACTTCTTGGGGGAGTTATGTAGGGGAGTATATAGGGGACTAGAATATGGATGATTTAGGAGGATACTATAGCTCAAATGGTAATTTCCATGTTCGTTTCCTTTCCTTCATTCCCTAAGGGTCCAAGTACCTAATAATCATATACTTACCCAAAAACCTGTACTATAATCACTATCACCCAAATCCCAAGTACCTACTTAATGGGTACATGGACCCTCTGGGTTCGTTCCCTACAAACCACCAGCAACTTGTTGCCCAGTGGCAGTATGGCCCGCCGCTGTCAAGGCTGTTACATGGGGCTGCTATGGGTCCAGCAGTCGGGCTTTTAAGCTTCATGGGCTTGGGGCTTTAGGGGTTAGGACTTAGTCTTTGGGTTTGTGGATTTTGGTGTTTTCGGTTTAGGGGCTTGGGTCTAGGCTTTAGGGTTTAGGACCTAGGGGGTCAGGCTTCGAGAGTGTCAGGTTTAGGGGCTTTAGGAATAAACTCCTACCGCGACCGCGTGATATGTAGGAGTATGAGGACCGCGGAGTGGGGGCCTGAGGGCTGCGAGTGGCGGGGTTTTTCCAAGGGTTTCAGGGTTTAGGGTTTCCACAGGAGCCTAAATAGTTACCAATGCCATTTTGAGCTCTGCAAGGATCGCAATATTGGTCATTTCTGATTTAGGCTTCTACAGTTGACGTATCAATATCAGCTCAAACGCACACGAAGCTGTTCGAGACCCAAACTTATTCCTCAAATTGCCCCATATCAAGGCTTCTTGCACCTGCACAACTCCTGCCTTAGGAGTTGAAGCAAAATCTGCCTAGAGGCCTTTTGCATGGATGCGTGCATGCAACGGACTACTGTGCCGAACTATTGGCTGTGGAGGAATCCCCAAGCAATCTTGCCCTCGAATCTAAAGCGCACCCCACGCTCAGACCCCAAAGCCCTTTGGAACTTCCCAATGAAAGCTTTGCAAAATGGGGGTTATCCTCGTAACATTTTGGGGTCCCCGTAGTCAGAATTATAGTAGATTGGGGTCTATGTTGTGGTCTCCTTATCTATGGAAGATACCAGACCACCACTACTTAACCCTAAAAGTATCTAGAATAACAACCTGTTGGGCTGTTTTTTGGGATTTTGGGTTATCATTTTACCTACTTTAAGTAGGGTTTGGGTAGGCACATCTTTTTTGGGGAGCCTGGGTCCCTTCCTTCGCAATTATCTGTCTTGTCTGCGAGGCCCCGCTGTGCGGCGGGGGTCTGCGCTTCTTGACCAAATCTTGTTAAAGGCTCTAATTACATGGGGGTAGTGTTGCGAGGGTTTAGGGCTTAGGGTTTAGGGTTGCAGCGTCTGATTGTTCTTTTCAAGTTTTCAGAATAAGCACTGTTTTTGTTTTTGTTTTGGATGATTTAGCTGGAGTGAACGAGATAGGGACCAGGGATTTGTGGATTTTACACTCATGACGCAAGGGTATACATGCAGTTCAAGGGTGCATCGCTGTTCAAACCTTAAACCCTAAGCCCTGAATCCTAAATTCAACTCAGGTTACATCCATGGGCCATGCCTATGCGATCAGCGGCTATGCCGGCCAGGATCGGTACGAGGACATGAGACATGCTGATGTTTGTAGAAGCATGGGGCGCCGGGAAAAGGGCTAAGGGTGTAGGATTTAGGGCTTGCTGGCTTCAGGTTCGATATCTAACGGGCTGTTCGCAGAGAGCGGCCTCCACCGAAGAGGTACAAACTTACTATTAAGACCTTCTGAGGCAGACTTGATCATTAGTACGCCAAACACCCAGATAAAACCTTCCTGGACAATAAGTTAACATTAGGAGCAGCAACCTTAACTTTACTGCTAACGAATCCTGAGGCGGCACGGCTTGAGCTCTCATGGCCTTCAAACCAGTAGGGTTCCATAGATATCATGGGCTCTCCTTTGACGGCGTTTAGAGTAGACCCCAGTATACTATAGTCCTTATTACAGTGACCCCCCAAAAGGTACCCCTAATTTTGGGAAACCCCCAAACCCTAAACCCTAATCCCTAAATCCTATATAACCATATAGCACGTTTGAAGGGGAGAGGGGGTCCGTGACTTGTCAGGGTGCCCCTGGTTCCAAAAATCTCAAGCCCTTCAAGGCTGAGCCCTAAATCATTTGAGCCATAATCTAAACTCCTAGAGCGGATTATATAAGGGATTATGGGTTATTAGGGGGATACTAGGAGTTTAGACTACAGCACATATAGTTTCTTGCCGGGGGTCAGTTCAGCTTTGAGTTGGGGTTTAGGGCGAGGGTTCAGGGTTAGGGTTGAGGAGTTTAGGGTTTCATTTTCGCGTCCGCATTCCCTCTTAAGCACTTCAAACCCCGAACCCAGAAGCTCGGTTTTCTCGGTTTTCTGATGCGGGTCTGGCTCAGCTTGAGCGGAACCACCCCTGGATTCTAACCTGCCACAATCGCATCATCCTCTCTGCATTCTGTAGCAGACCTCGGGAAGCGGGATGGACCTCCAACGATCTTGCAACTTTCCGGAAAGCGTCTGCAGATGACTATGCATGTACCTCCCAACCAAGTCGATCTGATTGATCGGCATAGCGACTGCAAGACAACTGAACTTTCCAGAAAGAAGAGCAGAACTAGGCCACTGTTCCTCAAGTGTCAAGGAGTATCCACTGTGCTTCGCCAAAGCGGTGACCTGCTGTAGAAACCATCGGCACCGTCGAGGGAGAGCAGCCACAATGTGCGGATTACACTGCCAACTCTTCTTCGACCGCAAGTAGACCGGAGGCAAAGTCCTGGTCGCAAGCACGAACCCAAAAAACAACTCCACTGTCGAAACCCACACCGGTGTACGATTCTCAGAGACTTCCTGGAAGGTGTCATGCATCCAAGCCTTCAACTGCCCAATGTATTGTGCGCCAAAACGATCAACCATTCGAGGCACCTCAACGTGTTGGACCCCGGCCATCACAAGTACCTCGGTAGGCGGACACTGCTGAGCCCTCCACACGAGTCCAGAGCGCCCTGGCCGGGCTTGCGTAGCTTTCACCCCTACAGCAACATGTAAGGCAAGTACCCGGTCGGCCCTTTGGCCCTGCTCATTAAGAGAAGCTCTAACAGCATTCCAGAGGTTCCAGAACTCATCAGATCTGTCTTGATTGGCGGCCTTGGCAGCTGCGTCAGCCGCATGGTTGTGAAAGACGGCCCACTCGTGCACCAAGTCAGAGGCATGGTCAAGACTATCATGTGCAGGAACTTTTCTGAAAAGCACCCTGTGTTGGACCTGCTGCAGTAACTGCCACACGGGAATCCAAAGATCACTATTCAACGAGAGGTACTGTGGTTTGCGCGCCCCACTCTGCAGCTTCCGTACTCTGGCGAGAACCCCAGCGCAGTCTGACCAGATGCAGAAATATCCTCCGGAAGCTTCGGCCACCATGAACGCGACCAGAACTGCATAGATCTCTGATCTATAGCTGGTTTGCAAAAAGGTGGGCAGGTGCCCGGACATGAGCACTTGTGCCTCTCCTACTATGGCAGCGGTGGCAAGAACAACCGACCAAGACGCCAACCGCAGCTGCGGTATTCTGGGCAGGAGGCACGAGCCGTCAACAAAAAGGTGATGCATGTCCTCCCCATTACCGTGCACCCTGGTCGTTTCAGAAACCCAAGGCACCGCATCCAGTGTCGCAAGAAGCTCCTGAGAAGCATGGCACCTTTGGACAGGTGGCAGGGCATTCAGCGAGCAGCCGAGGCCCTCAAGAACCCTTTCTCTTTCTGGCTGGAAGGACGGGCAGTGCACAATTCGATGATCGACGCTATCCTCCTGGCCACAGAACGGGCAACGCGTGTCTTCACTCTGGCCAACGTGGTGAAGCTCCTTTGAAGTGAAGAACCGGCCAGTCAGCGAGACCCGCAACAGTGCCTGAGCCTCGACACTGTGGCTTAAGCGGGTCTCCACCACATCGGCATCACAAAGACCCGCAAACTCCGGCCTGTGCTGTAGAGAAAAGGCTACCGACCTATGCCAACATTCCTGCAGGCGAAACTGGGCCTCCTGCTGGGAGACTAACCATGGGGACCAAGGACCAAGACAGTCAACCAAAGTTCCGGATTGGGGATCCCAGTGCACCCCTATACCCTGGAGCCTAGAAAGAGCGACCCCGAAAGTTCGGAACCAACTGGCCAGGTGTTAGCGCGGCTGCGTTGAGGCCAGCCACCGCCATTGAGTTTTGACTCAGCCGAACTAAGTCACGCAGTGCACCCCGCAACGCAAAGTACTCGGGATCAGCCAGGGGCGTCTCTATATACGAAGCCTAGCAACAGTTTAGGATTCATGCCAGGGCCAGCACAGTTGAGCCCCTTAGCTGCCTGAGAGCGAAGTGCATCAAAGTGCCTCGGGCCGATATGCACGATGGAGGACGCGTGAAGTGTTGATGGCCAGCCTGCCATCCGTACAGCAGAAACCTTGTGGCTATAAGGCGCCGCCGACTGTGCAAGCCTCAGCCAAGAAAGTTCAAAGTCTGAGATGCGCCGGGTCAGGCCATAGTTGGTGTGCCGCAGTGAGTACTGCGTGTTCCCCCCAAGATCAGGACCGTCAAGCACGACCTGAAAACCTGCGTCGCGGATAGCCTTCCGGGTGGAAGCTTTGGTGGACCATGTGACAGTTTTGTCAAGCTCAAGATCCCAGATGCCAGCCCACTGCTGGAATGCATCATGCGCATCCACAATCTGCTCAAAGGATTCCCCAACCCCGGCCAAATTATCCACATAGGAGGATGTGGCCACAGCAGGTACTTGCAAAGAAAGAAATCTGTGGAAACTGATGCCAAGGATGGCCACAGCAGTACAGGAGAGCCCACATCCCTCTGGGAATCCTGTGGAGCTCAGAACTCCGGGGCTCAGCGATCCACGGATTTTAAACCTTCTCTCGAGCTGATGTAATGCTCCTTGCCATCCTATCACCACCTTCTTTGGGATCCCGAGTTGCAACGCCAATGCGTAAATGGGTTGACGGGGGATACAATTGAAGGCCTTTATCACGTCTGTGACTATGCCAGACTTGGTGGTGTGCGCACGTCGCGCCAACTCAATGGTTGCTTGAGTGTCATACCAAATGTTGGCGGCCGACTTGCATGGGAGACACCCATGTTGGCAGGGGTGACAGAACTGGGCAAGGTGTCGAAGGCACTGTCGTGAACGGATCCCACTCCAGATCCGACACACAAGGCTTAGCACCGTTATCGGGCGGTAATGCTCAACCCGAGAAGCACAAGGCCGCTTCTCCAGAGCAGAGATGACAGCTTGCATGCACTGGATAGGCCACACACCCGAGGATTCTGCGTAGAGGTAAACGTCGAGCAAAAGCTGCAGCAAATCCTCTGGGAGCAACAAGAGGTCTTGCTTGGTGATGCCGTCAAGACCGGCCGCTGTGTTGGCCTTCTTTTTCCGAACTTCGGCCCGCCAGAGGTCTGGAGTGATGTCAGGAAAATCAGCTTCGGGAAGCCGTTGTGGCACATTGGCTGACTCAACAGCCGGCCGCCGTCGCTCAATATCAACCGCGTCGTGCTTGGACCACCTCTTACTCCACTCTTGCTCAAAGACTCGGAACAAGTCAGAGACAGAGCCCATCATCCTGACGGACGACAGCCCCTTGCCGGGACCGGCTCAACAGCATCAACCCAGATCTTATCCCCTTCAGCGTGAATAATGCCACAAGGCTTTTGGTCAATGCGCAGGGGCAACGTCGGGCTGAAGGTCGTCACGGGCGTGATGACCACCGCACACTCTTCATGATCATAGTCCACAACCTGTGCGCTGGCACCGGTGAGAAGGGTCTCTACAGGGGCCGGACCCTCTGACTTGACATCCTGGAAGACCAAATAAGGGTTATGGCTCCTCTTTTCCCGGGCGTCACGTTTGCGGACAACGGCCAAACTATAGCTTCGAGGTGGTCAACATTGGCCTGGAAAGTAAGGAACAACTGGCCTGCCATCTGAAGGTTGGGCATACAGTGAGGCACTGACGCAAGATCAGAAGGCAACATTACCGATCTGGAAGGATACCAGGCAGAGAAACTTGAAGAGAATCCTGGGGCATGCAGCGCAGCATGCCATAACGAGGCCCGGTATTCAAGTGCGGACGAGGTGGGCGTGCCTTTTTGTAAAGAGTGCTTAAGCGCCTGCAAACGCCTCAGCTGTCTGATGCAGTGAACATGTTTGAGATTGAGGCCAAGAAAGGCAGGCCGAATCTCCCCGTCTCTTCCCCGGCGAGGGGGAACGATCGGGGCTTTCCGAAGCTGGGTATCTCTGGTTCTTGCTCGCCCCTTCTCATGAGGCTGGAGGGGAGCTGAGCCAGACTCAACAAGTGCAGAAGACGCTCTTTGCTCAAACTGTCCCCAGAGTCTCTCATACCTCTGTGTCGCGCCAGCCGCAGGGTCAATGCTGGGCACAGCATGCCACGCAGGTATGGGAGGCACATCCTTCCTGTGGTAGGGCATCCGCCAGGTGAAGGCAGAACAACACTCCTGCAACAATCGAAATGTGCCTGTGAGTATGCCATGATCGGCAAAGTAATCTTCTGTCACCTCCGCAGCCAGCAGTGCTGTCTGCAGCTCAGGGCTGAGAAAGAGAAAATCTTTCTGTGTGGCCATTTTGCATGTTGCGACAGGCACCCGTCAAAACTTAATCTGGGCCACTTCCTGGAGTTCACGGAAGCCATGCTGCCTGAGCGCCTCAAGATGTGGCACCTCTGAGAGCAAGAGATTAAAATCTCCAGCGACAAACCTTGGTCCTGCGGGCAAGGCAAGCACCCTGTCAAACGCAGCTCGGACAAGATCAGCTGTTCTTTCTTTGCCCGTGGCGTATCCATAAAGAGTGACACCCAACACCCAAAGCGGCTCAATGAAGAAGGAGCAGGCAGCTATCCTGCCAGAGGCATACAGGTGCTGATCCCAGTCGTTGGGGACAGTGCGAGTCGGGAACGAAGAAAGAAACCCTACGCCTGAGTACATTCCCGAAACAATGCTGCGAGCTCGCAACTCCACTGGGGCACCTGGAATGAACTTAAAGTGAGAGGTCCTCCGAAGGGCGGCGCGAAATCTTTGAAGGCCAACACTGGTGAGGTGGCTCTCGGACACCGCGTAAATGCCAGGCGGAAGCGTGGCAAGGAGGTCAAACTTGTTATTAATCGCAGTGGGGTCAATGACAGAGATGCGGAAAGAGCTGGGCCCTGGGTTGGCTGCCTCACCAACACGTGTGCCAGCCATTGGGCCACACACATGCAAAGTAGCATCGGACAGGCGTGGCAGGAGACAAAAGGAACGGAGGCGCACTCCCCCATCAGAAGACCATGTAGGAACAAAGGCAGGGACGGCGCAGAAGTGCCCGCTGCCTATGGGGCACACGGCATTCTCCCCTAGCCGATCGCAACTGAAGTGCTCTGCAGAGACCCCGGCGCAGAGACACAAAAGACAAGAAATCCCGCTCGGCCAAGGCAAGCAGGCAAGCCTAGGGCTGAGCCTGTAGGTGGCGAGGCCGTGGGAACCCAAAAGGAGGCTAGCAATGAACACGCCTCCAGCCAACATTAGCAAGTGCTCAGAGCTGTTTTTCAGACTCCAGCATGAAAGGAAGATGCGAAGCATCACCCCAAAAATAGCTGGCACGGGTGAGCGGCGAGGCTAGCAGCCGCCTGCGCTGGAATCTGAGGGCCAGGCTCGACAACCCTATTGGATGACGCAGGAGTTTTGCGTGGCCGCCCGTTTTGCTCAAGCCACTTGCCCCAACGGGTCGACATTGCCTGAGGTGGCCGGCGAGTAGCCTTGGCTGCGACAACAGCATCAGCCGCCTGTGCTTTGGCTTGCTTCTGCACGGGGCCAGTGATGAGTACCTCACCTTGATCACAGTGCATGACCTTAGACGGTGGGTCGGAAGAGGCTTGGATGGCCCACCAGAGGCCGTCTCCAGATCCTCCTGGCAGAGTGTGCAACGGCTTGGCGCTCCACCCAAAATCTTTCAAGGTCTTTGCAACCGCGTGTCTCTGTGCTCCGTAGGGAAGGGGCCCTGCATGGAAAATCTTGTCCGCGTGCAGCAAAGAAAAGGCACAGAGGGGCGCAAGGCCTGGTGAAGTTCCTCCTCTTTGTGCTGCAGGCACCGCGTACCATGACGTGTGCCTGTGCGAGCCAAGCCTATGGCATGCTCCTGGGTTTGACGGTAGAGGGTGAGCTCTCGCAAGCTAGCCTTGGGCATCCAGACGACACTGTAATTGGGATCAGCACGTTTGCTGGCTCCATCCCTGGGCTCAAAGAATATCCCGTTGCTGCCAGAGAACTTGAGCAGTGGTTCAAGGAGCGACTCAGGCACTCGAAGGAAGACTGAAAAAACCTCAGCTTCGGTTGAAGCACACGGCCGGAACTGCATGGTGGCAAAGTTGCGCCCCCACAGCTCAAGTATGGGCTCAGGGTCTTTGGGTCCAGCCAATCCATGCCAACATGGGCACTGGCAGCCCAACTGCTCACAGGGCAGCGCTCAATGATAGCCTTCAGGGGGCCAATGCAGAGTGTCTGCCAATCGCCTTGCCAAGCGTCATTGTAGACCGACATGCGCACAACTGCGGAAGTGACCAGCTCAATCTTGGCTGTGGTGGCAGGCACATGCTTGACGACTGGCTGAGCACCAAGCTGAACGAGCAAAGCCTTCAACAATGCAGGTTCCCCAGTAGCCTGGCAAGTGGCAGGGAACTGAATCCTTTGCGCTGGGACTGCGACAGTAGAGGCATCATCCTCCCCCAGGGCAAGAGGGCCGCAAGAGACCGCTTTTTGAAGGAGAAGATACGGCTCAGCAAGGGCCCTCGTAGTCATGACTACTCCAACAGCCTGCGGGCCGACATCAGACAGACTGATTTGACACAGCTCTTGCGAAGGAGAGCCAGAAACAAAGACGCCCTTGGGAAGGGCAAACTGGTCAGGCTGCAGCACCACTGCCGGTGGCGCAGATGATTTTGACCCGCTGGCGGCCTTACGTCCTGTCCTCTTCTTGGATGGCAACGCTGCGCCGCTGGCAACCTTGGCCTGTACCTGTGCTTGCAGCTCAGAGGGCAGGACCCACTGGAACACCGGTGAACACTGATTGGCAACCTGCTTCAACTGACGCCATGGATTGGGCCCCTGCGTGGCACCTTGCACTGCTGAGGCACCGACCTTCTGAATGCCATCCTTGGCACGCTGGGCAACAACCTCACCTGGCACGCCTTTCCCAAGCAGCAATTCTGCAAGGCCCCTCTCAAGCAATGCAAGAGGGGATCCTCCCAAGAGAAGGGGAGCTCGAACGTTACCGTCTCCTCGAAGGGAGTTACGGAAATCCTTGATTATCCCGGCAACCCACCCCTCATGATCAGGGATTTGGAGTCTGGCCGCCAAAGCGCACAGGGCAACCCGCCCACACTGACCAGGCTCATCTTGAATCAGCGCAGCCTGAACAACTGCCTCAGCCTGGCTCCAACCGCTTTGGCAAAGACGGCGTGCATGCAGTCAATCTGGGCCGCGCAAATGGAAGGATCACTGGCCCAGGCAATGACAGCTCCCCCGCAATAGGTCCAGTGCAGCAGGACCCAATTGGCCCTCGACACAAATGGCTGATACAACCTGCCAAGCCAGACAGTTGGTAGCGGAAAGCGAAGGAAGCCACTTAACCTCACCCGCCTCTAGTGCATGCATGGCCTGAAGGGGGTCAACAACCTGTAGGCCTGGGCAATGCTGCTGTGCACGGGCGAGGCGCCGTACAGAGGCCGGCATACCCCGCGACATCTGAAGGTGAAGCTGCTGTGGAGTGGCGCACAATCCTGCAAGCCGGGGCGCCTCACCTGGGCAGAGGGCGGCAGCAACAGTCAATTTCTGGCCCTCACTCAGCCTAGCCCGTCTTCCAATGAGTTGGCCTGCCTCATCAAGAATCTGGCTTGCAGGATACTCTCCCTGCACACACAAACAGTCCAGCAGCAGTCCCGCGGTGACATCGCAAGGACAGACTAGTTGGAAAGGTGTTCTAGCTGCCCCGGTGGCTTCGATCGAGTCCTGCCTGGGCCACCCAGGAAGAGCATTGCTAGTGGCAATCGTTGTTCCACAGTGCCTCTTGCATTGCAGTGGTCAGAAGCAATCAGTTCAGGGTGTGTGCGCTTGCCAAACAATGGTGTGGAGGCAGCAAGCGCGCAGGCGATTGTCCCAGGCATCGGCCGCTCGGACAGGCAGGCTTGGCGGAGACAGGCACACGGGTTAGGGACAAGGGGCTCACACGGGTTAGGGAGAGAGCGTTGGTCCTCCGAAAGACCGGGCACACTGTCTCCTGAACAATTCGCACTCAGGCTCGAGATGTAGGTGCCATCGAATCCACCCTGACATGTAGCAGGAACCCCTACAACGGCAGGGGCTGTCTGCGTCCAGCCAGCGGAGCAACACGGGTTAGGGGAAGCCCTGCCGGGCCAGCACACGGGTTTAGGAGAGGCAAACGTCCTGAGGCTTGGTGTCCTGTTTCTTGGCAAAGGCGGAGGTCTTGCCTACCTTCAGACGTCTGGGGACGAAGGTCCTGTTCCTGAACGGCAGGAACCAAGGGGCCAGGCCAAGCAACACGGGTTAGGGCAATTGCAGGCAACGTGCCACACGGGTTAAGGGAAGCTCTGCCAGCTTGGGACTGAGAATCCTTAGCAACTTCGGGAGAATGCAGAAGGGAGAGTGCCCTGGCGCCTGCATAACAAGGGCGGCCCGCATTTCATCCAGACAACGCCGTGCCGAGGTGATCCCTTCAGGGCACCCTTGAAGGAAGGCTCTGAATTGAGCCAGCGCCCATGCACTTTGCCGTGGACTTGCAATTTGTCCCAACAAAGCCAAACCCAGGCGAAGGGAATCCCCAAAGTCAAGGCCAGGTGTGCAGCCACATAAAACGGCCAACTCCCTGGGATGCAGGTGTCTATACTGGACCTCTCCTCGGTCATCGCAGCTCGGGACCAAGACCTCACTAATGCCTCTGTCCAGCCTAGCCTGCGAAAAGGCCGGTCGACATCCGCACGGGCAATCCAGAACCTGGGAGCCCCAAGAGTGTAGCGCCGTAGGAAGCTTGGCACTAGTGCGACGCAATATGCTTGCAGGGGCTTACGTCCAGCAAACTGCTCCTTTCATAAGGAGTGAGCAGCAGTGTATCAACGTTGGGGTCAGACACCTGGAACGAATCTACGACCTGTGCGATACATGCAAACTTGCCATCTGCACTCCAGGCCTGCAACTTGAATCCACGCAACGCAGGGTGCACCAACAAGCACCACCACCTGTGCCGGTAGCATGGCCAGACATGGGCTAACTCCAACAATACCTCATGCTTCAGGAATGCGGTGGCTGTGCAAAAGTCTCGGAGGACCTGCTGAACCCAGGCATTGGAACCTGCCTGCGTCACACACTCCAATAACACAAAAGGTGCTTGTAGCAAGTGGGCGGCTTTCAAAGACCCCGGCAGTGTGGCAGACCTCTCGTCATGCTGGGCCTTGCGATCTCCAAAAGCACTGAAAGGCTGGCAACAAAAGCCTGACGTAATTCCTGCCGGTCCCGGTGCGGCTTTCCACATGGCAGCAAGAACACCATGATCACTCAAGTCGCCTTGCACCACGCTGGCACTGCTGTTCCTCTGAAGCACAGCACATGTAGCACTCTGCTTCTCATTAGCAACCAGAATCTGGAATCCAGCGCAGGAAGCTCCTCGTCCCAATCCCCCAATTCCCGTACACAGTTCACGAACTTTGTACAGACCTTCCAAGGGGGAAGAAGCCCGAATAAACCAATACGAATCCTCAAAAGGCCTTCCCATCCCTTGTCAAGGCGAATCCCAAGAGGGTGGTCTCGTCCCCTTGACCAGGCATATCTCCAATAAAAGTCGCTCCGAAAGAAACGCCCTGCACTATGGACCGCAAGCGCAAAGAACCTTCATTGTCTTGACCAACCACAGTAGCTACCACATTGACACGGCCTTCACCAGACCAATCCTCCAGTAAAAAGGAACCCATGGCGATCCTACCACCCAAGACTCAGCAAGGACAGCCCCACCGCTGGAAGGAGAGGCTTGAACCCAGAAGCTTGAAGCCCGAACCCTGTATGCCCCCATACACCTTCAATAATCCTCATATACCTCTATATAAACCTTATGTATATTTACATATATGTATATATACATATACATACATGTATATTTCTATCTATCCCAACCCTAAGCCCTGAACCCTAAAAACCCTGAACCCTGAACCCTAAACCCTAGACCCTGAACCCAAACCCGAAATCCGAAACCCCAAAACCCCCTGAACCCTAAACCCCCCAAACCCTAAAATCCTAAACCCCCAAACCCCAAAACCCTAAACCCTTCCAGGAGACCGTGGAGTGGATCGACCTAGCAAGCTCCGAGGGCTTGCTGCGCGGGTGGTTCGCTGGTCCCAGCCTTTCCCAGGCTCAAAGCAGGGAGGGTTCAGGGTTTAGGGTTTAGGGTTCAGGGTTCAGGGTTTAGGGTTCAGGGTTTAGGGTTCAGGGTTTAGGGTTTGGGCGTTAGGGTTTAGAGTTTAGGTTTTAGGGTCCAGGGCAAAAAGGACGTCTAAAAGGGGCCCCATATACGCGGGATAGAAAACCAAGCCTTTCTAGCAAGACCTTGGCTTCCCTAAGGCACGCTGAAGCCCCGTATGAGCTACAGATTAAACTCCTTAAAGGGGGGTTATTTAGGGGATTATAAAGGGGAGTAATATGAGGCTTATTGAGGGGGATGCTAGGAGTTTAGACTGTGGCTCATATTGTCTCTAAATCTGGGCTTCCCTTCTGGCTTCTTTACGCTTGAGGTTGAGGTTGCAAAGCTTTATGATTCTACTTGCTGTTGCCTAAGGGGAGTGATGAAGCGAAACCCTAAGACCCTAAATCCCTCAATCCAAAAACTTCATAACTTGAACCGTGCACCCGGATTACATGGCAGCTTTAGAAAGGTTCGTTGGTGCGAGAGGTTCAGCTACAAAGTACCAGGAAATACAAAGCCCACTCTCGACCTTGAAACTTAGACTCTAGACTCAAAACGCTGAGCTCTAAACTCTAGACCCTGAGCCCCTAGACCCTTACATTGTAAATCCCTAAACTCCGCAGCACGAAAAGTAGCCTCAGGCACGGGCTGGCTGCGCGGCTTGTTTCGGGCCGGATGGCTGCGCTTGAAGCTTAACCGCTGTGTACAACATCGTAAGAGCTTGTTTGCAGGCAAGAGGAGGTTGCCTGTAGGGGCCTAAATACTTTCATATGGTCCCGGTATTATAATCGCCAGTATTTTGACTTTATATTCCTTGTAATATGCTTCCAAAAAAACTTCGAGATGAGCTTGGTATTTCTTGAGACCTCAAGCTTTCGTTCCGCGGGCCCAGCCGCATGAGGGCTTTGAGTCGTGCCAGGGCCTTGTTGGTTCCGACTAGGGGTTTTGCTACTTGCATAAGCTATCATAAGATGTAAGCCCTAAACCAGAAGTGAACCCTGGGAGCCCAATACCCCACACCTGAAACCCAATATCCTTAAACCCTGTTAGTCCAAAACCCCAAGTCATGTCAGGAACCCTATCACAATTTAGGGAATATTCCTGAATTGAGGCGTACAAGCTCTGTAACCATCCCGAAGTCAGCACACTTTCCATTTCAGGCTCAATTTATTTTTCGTTTGATTCAGCTTGGTTCTGATGCTTGAATGAAATTAGCGAAGATCAGCGGCGGTGATCGCATGCCTGCCAGCAACCTTAAACCCTAAACCCAAGAACCTACCTTGCCAGAACCAGCATTGCCACCGCTTTGCGGACCGGCGCTGCCGCTGCCCAACTTCCCTCCAGTTTCACCGCCGCCGCTGCCCCCTCTGCAGCCACAACAACAAATCCATATATATATATAAGGAAGTACACACGCATATCCTTCAGGTATCTGGTCTGAATCCGTAAAGATCACTGGGCCTTGGCCTTATTTATGTGAATTCTAGTAGATGGTATTATGACCTTATAAGGGCACAAGTTCAAGCTCGCTGAAAATATTTATAAAACCAATAAACACAATTGAGTCCTAAGCCCTGTATCTGAAACTATTGCACAAACCAAGAAAAACCATGAAAAACCATGACCAGGAGCTCAGAA
>CAJNIZ010006398.1:0-17783 GCA_905231905.1 Symbiodinium pilosum
GGTGGTGGTGGAGGAGGAGGAGGAGGTGGTGGTGGTGGTGGTGGTGGTGGCGGCGAGTAGGAGTAGGAGTAGGAGTAGGAGTAGGAGTAGGAGTAGGAGTAGGAGCAGGAGGAAAAAGGAGGAAATCCAGGCATTAGGATGTGCCCCTATGCAAACACATGTATTCTACTTCCGAGTCGTCGGGTAGGGGCAGGTCATTACTAGACTCCTAACTGCCTGGCCATCACGCTGGGTAAACATTGGGAGAAAGCAAACCACTTCTTGAGGGTAATATGCTATGGTCAGTGTTTAGGCCCTCTGAGCCCACAAAAAATAATCATGCGTGAATCTGGAGCCTACCCGCTCTTTGGAGTCCTGGAAATAGCCGCCCCTCCCAACCGAGAATGCCGGGGCTTCGTATGAAGTACTATCACTCCTCCTCCTACTTTTTCCACTACGGACGCTACATTAACAACATGGCGCGGTTTAGGGCTTGGGGCGTCGGGTTTAGCCCTTAGGGTTTAGTGCTTATAGGGTTTGGGGCTTAGGGCGTAGGGTTTAGGGTTCAGGGCTTAGGACTGATGATGATGATGATAATGATGATGATGGTCCCTCTCCGACCCCCTTGATGCTGAGTTGTCTGGAACATGCTGAACAGGCTACCTATGGCATTGCGCAAGCCTTGAGTGCTGCAACAGAAGGTCTGGCCCAGGACTTTAGTTGGGGTTTTGAGGTTTTGGGGTTGTAGGGTTTAGGGTTTAGGGTTTAGGGATTAGGGTTTAGGAATTAGGGTTTTGGGTTTAAGGTTTTGGGGTTTAGGGTTTTGGGGTTTTGGGTTTAAGGTTACGGGTTAAGGGCTGAAGCCTTTCTGAACCCTAGACGCCAAACGCTAGACTTACCCAAGGGATAAACCCTTAGACACTGCACCCTAAACCTGGACCCTTGAGGTACATATCTCAGATTTCACCCTAAACTCCAAACCCCAAATCCTTGACCTTAAACCGCGTAGAAGGGGGGTAAACAACCTCGTGTTGACGTATCGTTCGTATTAGTCCCCTCCCCCTAATATTACACCCCCCCACCCCGCTCTGATTTGAAGCATTCCCCATGTATTGTAATATACCACAATAGGAGCATCTAATATTAGGTGGGTGAATATTAGGGGAGGGGATTAAATACAGGGTTTTCAGTTTCAACCGTATCTCCCCCAAACTCAAAACTTCCTGGCTGCACCCTCGAAGCCCTACAGCCTAAACCCGTAGCCTAAAGAGCCGACTGCTGGTACTCAAAATCCTGCATGCATCTCGTTTTCAATTTAATACCAAAATCCCACAAATTTCGGCTGTCGTATAGGAGTTAATACCACATACTCCCCAAGGTTTAGGGTACTTACCCTAAACGGGAGCGCGCGTTTGAACCAAAGAACGATGAAATTTCGAGGATGCTCCGCACGGGAGCGCGATTTCTTCAAAATTTTCAAGATGCTCCGCGCAGGATGCTCTGCACGGGAGCGCGATTTTGAACCAAAGAACGATGAAATTTCGAGGATGCTCCGCACGGGAGCACGATTTTCTTCAAAACTTGAACGAAGAAGACGAGCTTGAGCGGAGCAGTTTGATATAGAACTGATATAGGATCCATCCAGTAGCCGCTCAGATTTCGAGCGACAGTGCCGACGAATCCTATACCAATCCTATATCGGAAACCTCCGCCAAGTGCCGCCCTTTTGAGCCCAGAAAACCACCTCGAACGAAGTCCACCGGGACTGACTTGATATAGAATTGATATAGAACTCCTCGACATCATCGTTCATAAGTGATCCAAATTTTCCGAGTGCTCCGCACGGGAGCATCATATTGATCGATTTCGGTGAAGATAAATCGACGAAATCTCGAGGATGCTCCGCACGGGAGCGCGGTTTTTGAAGATATGAAGATGATCAAGACGTCAAAAAAGTCGAATTGTCTCTCGCGGGAGCGCGATTTTTGAATGTTCAAGAAGTGAGACAAAACCCGAAATTTGAGGATGTTTCGCACGCGAGCGCGATTTTGCTCAAACAAGGGCGGGGCCAGTTCGGATACGATCCCCTCTAGCAAGACTAATTAAAGGCAAGGTCTCCTATTTTTTGATCGAAAATCAACATAGAATGCTGATTTTTTGAGGATGTCTCGAGCGAGAGCGCGATTTTGAAGCGAACAAGGGCGCGTCCCAAATGTTTGCGCGACGGAAGAGTACCCATGACATGGCGGGCGACGCTACACCTAACAACTAGAACCCCACAGGAATGTGGGGAATAATAGCAATAGCAATAGAAGTCGTAATTGTAATAGTAATAGTAATCGTAATAGTAATAGTAATAGTAACAGTAATAGCAATAGAACCTGCAAGCATGGGTTCATTGGAATGTCACACCACCTCAACAAACTAAGCCAGACTGTATAGAGCTCTACAGGTACAAGCGTCAGTGAATTTTATCTCTGTTAATCTGGTGGAGTTATCACAGGCATGCACTGGTGTTTTGGACACATATTTAAGAAGCGGCTGCAACCTCCTCGTGCGAAGGCCGGCCTGGCGGCCGGCGTCTCGCAACCAAACGGCCGCCTCAAGGTGGGGGTTCCCTAGAACCTACAGCGTCGCAGGTCTCTAAAAACCTTAATTTGTCGAGGGATCATTTTTGGAACACGAGTCAGCTGAGAAGGCCTGAGCTTTCGTTGTCGGGGAGCGACTTCCCAGTTTCACGAACAACGTTGGATTGTCCCTGCCGCACAATACTCGCCAGACCAATTGCAACCAGACAAAAAGGATACTAAGACAAAAAGAAAAATCTCAAATAAAAATGCTCAACGCTTTGGGAGCGCCGCTACTGTAACGGTGGTGAGCACAATCACAGTAAGAAAAATCAAAATATATGCTGCAAGCATTGTTGAATGGCAAATGCGAGTCATGCTAATCATAATTAGAGCTTGCAGCAAAATTATGATCAACATGGCAAAAGGGTACCCACCATGATAACAATGTTTGCTTGAAGCACTGTGTACTTGAATCAGCCAGAACACGTGACAGGGTTCAAACATGTTGGTTCAACAATGTTAGAGACTGATGCGAAAAGCGGAGGACAAACAAAAACCACAAAGATTGATGACAAACATGTACCCACCAGGGGAACACTGGAACAACCGATCATGCTCAAAAGCTGCCCCAGAAGATGGGGGGAGTCAATTTTGGGGCCTCAGAACAAAACCTTGCTCAAGGAAGCCCCAATCCAGGCATGTCACGACTAACTGAGACACTTTGCAAAAAAATCATGATGACTTGCTTCAAAGCTGCAATTACAATAACAGTTTTGAAGGCCTCTCACATTTGTCGATGTGTTTAGGGCGTGCTTCCGCTTAACATGCTGACCGATCTCGGGGTTATCCCTCACACTTGATAACTACTTACTAACCCAAAAGAACATACATTTCAAGCACCAAGCCACTGTCCTTATCACGTCAGACCCCTGGCAGTCTTGAAGTGGAAGAACTTGGAAGCCATGCGTCGCCAAAGTGAGTAATCAAAGCACGTGAACGACAGCCCTTCCGTGTGGTGACTTCAGTGACTGAAGTTGCAACGCGCGGCTGGAACTCTCCACGCGTTAGAGATGCCATGCGTAAAGGGTTTCATAACGGCATGGCTACTGTCCTAATTTTATTTCTAAGTGTAATTACGGCGAATAATCATTTTGCAGCCACGCTTCTGCAGAGCGTGCTAAAGAAGTTTGTATGCAAGTGCATGTTTTAATTGGATACAAGCCATATTCTTGAAGAGTGCTATCTAAACACTTACGTATATGCGTTAGATTCTCAGAACCCACAGAAATCAGAAAATGCACGATACCGGTAGCAAGCACCACACCACGTCGTAGAAATCCTGCTCTGTATTCCTGTGACGTCCAAGCACCCTTGCTGACCCTACAGTCTACAAACTGAGATAAAAAGCACGATTGTTCAAGCCAACCGTTACATCTTTATGGCCATGCTGCTACAGTAGCCAGTAGGACGAAACTGTTCTAAACGTTCTCTTGGTTGTCAAAATTAAAAGTAATGGTCAACATAAGTAGCAGGCAACAACATATTGCTGCAGTCCCCCCGCACTTGCGTCCCAGCGACCCGGGTGCGGTACGGAGACCGCCGATAGGGCCATCCCGCGGGAGGGGGAGGCTCCTCCATGATTGACCTTCCATGTTGATTTTGGGGGGACTTGCACGTCACACAGCTTGTATGACGGAAGTTGTCAGCCTGAACGCTCCTTGAGCAGGTGGCCGAACTTTCAAACAGGTGTACTGAAGACTTGTATTTTGTAGGGTTGGGAAATTTCGGCCGATGAGAGACTGTTGGCTATGAGGAATCTTGGCATGAATTGGCGCCAGAAAAGGTACGCGGTAAAAGACATGTTGCACATGTGAGCGCAAAAACTGCGTGTTGAATAGAAAGCAACAAGAATACTAACCCTAAGATACTTTGAAAACCAAGCCTTTCCACCTGAACCGCCCTAAACCCTAAAGCCCTAAATCCCTAAACCCTTAGGATCATGGAGGATGTCTAACATCAACCTAGTACTGCCTGATGTTTCCTAAAGCACCACAGGCTGATCTGCCCTAAACCCTAAGTCCTAAACCCCAAACCCTAAGCCCTAAACCCAAAACCATAAACTCTAAATCCTAAACCCTAAATCCTAAACCCTAAGCCCTAGACTCAAAGCCCTCAACCCTAAGCCCCAAGCCCACAGAAATTGTAGGCCCCAGGGCTGACGACTGAGCAGTTCAAGTCCTAGCAGCTTTACTCCAGGGTCCGAAACGGGACACTGGGATAGGGTTTAGGGTTTAAGGTTTAGGGCTTAGGGTTTAGGGTTTAGGATAACATGGGTAGTTCCCAAACTTAGGGTCCAATTTTGGCACTGCAGGCGGCCTAAATAATTACCAATATTTTGACGTCCACTTGAGGTACCATATCTATGATTCTACACAAAATATGGAGCCATGATATTGGGAATTATTTAAGCCCCTATATTAACTGGGCTGCTGTTAAAGAACCTGAAGTCACCATAATCTGGGCATGTAGTCAATAATTGGTTTAGGGTGGTATATAGTGAATGATAGGTTTAGGGTTCAGGGTCCTGAGTCTAGTTACTTCATTCAAGTTCCTTAACAGCAACCTAGGGTTTAGGGTTTAGGGCTTAGGGTTTAGAATGCTTTCCGTCCGAACTTATCTTGAGACCTTCACATTGCTTCCAGTGGTGACCGAGGCACTCTAGAGACTCACCACAAGCTCGAATTCTACGAGGCCTCTTCGAGCGGTAAGCCCAACCAGACGGTGTATGAGAAGCCGAAACAGCGGGAGCTTCTTATCGAGTGCACTAAGCCTTAGTTGCTGAGTTCCTGGCCTCCAAAGGGTTCACCTTTCAGTTACAGTAGGAGTAATCCATTCCCCTCATACTAAACACCCCCCGTCCTGATTTTAAATATTCCCATCATATCACAGTGATACTAGTTTTAGGAGGGTGCAGGCATTATAAAGGTTATGAGCCCAACGACAAAGCAGCTAAACCGAGCAAGGGCTCTGCAAGTTTCTCCTTACATTCACCCCAGAACCCAAGCCCCAGACACGTAATACTACTTTTGATACAAAGCATGACCTTGTTCTGCTAGAGTGCCCTACTTCCCAAGGATCCTTAAACCTTAACTAACCTTACCCGAAACCCAAGACCTTAAACCATTTGTACCTCTTGGCACCCTGGAAGCCTTAATCATTTAGGGCTTTGGTTTAGGTTGGGAGTTTTGGTGTTTGAGAGAAAGACGAAGGTAGTTCTGGTCAAGAAAACCAAACAACAGATTGATGTTTACAAACCCTGAACCCTCACACACTAAGACGCCACACTCCCCCAAAAAAATCTGGAACCTGAAAAGGGTTCCTGATATGGGGGGCCGGGTGGGGGGGGGGGGGCGGGCCCAAACCCTAAACCATTGAAACTCCGCATTAAAGAGGGCTTCATTGGGCAATACACTATAATCCTGACCTCAGGGTCTCTCAAAGAGAGTGCTTAGGGGTTTAGGGTATAGGGTCTAGGGTTTAGGTTTGCTAATTGTGGGAACCCCACCCCCCGTATTCTCCATGCAACTTCATATGAGCTATAGTCTAAACTCCTAGTATCCCCCCTAATAACCCCTATAGTAGTCCCCTGTACAATCCCCTATATAACCCATTTTAAGGAGTCTAGACTAGAGCTCTGTATGAATACCTCCGATGCAGCGCCTCTGCTCCCCTAATCGGTAGGAACGAAACAACACGCCAATCTTCTTCCCGCTCCCAGCCAGCCCAGTACCCCTCAGTTAAGGAATATAGCTTAGTTCATATGAGGGACCCTAGTACCCTTCAGGGAATATTCCTTAATGAAGGGGAATTGGGCTCTCTGGGCTTACAGAGGAAAACAATAAAGCCGCTACTCCTTGACCTCCAAGCCAATGTCATGCCTGCTTCATCTTAAGGTAGTCTACTACTTGTATAAGCCCTCTGTAGCATCATGTGCCCAGATGCCTTGACTTCTCAGCGTGAACCCCAAAACCCCAAAACCCTTCGACAAGAAGTTCCAGCAAAGTCAGAGATGACTCAGACGCGGCTAGGCCGAAACAGTCGAGGCTCCACTGAGCGGGAGGAGGAAACCACGGAGACATCTGACAATCAGCTGAACTTGTGGCCCGAACCAGGAAGGGGTTTGCAGTGTTGTTCGCTAGAAATACACCAGGACGATAACGACTATGGGAATAAGGGCACGCGCAGGCCTGAAAGACAGCAACGTAACGGCACAAATGTCAACACCCCCAAGGCTAAAATCCTATACCATGTAGGTACTATTTATAGGGTTTAGGGCCCAATGTAGGTATTATTTACATAGTTAGGGCCCCAGGGATACCCTGAGCCATGTTGTTGGAGTATGATGCGTTTATGGACTTGTAGAACAAGGCCCAGGGATGGGTTCCCAGTTGCTGATGTCCCTCGGCCAAGAGAGTCCACGTTTTATATCGGAACAGGACTGTAAGGACCCCAACAGCGTACACTGTTCCTAACAAGCTACTACGTATTTGAAGTCTTTAGAGCCGCGAGTGTCGTCAACCGTGTTGGCTGCACAACCTTGAGCTTTACAGTCTACCCTGCAACAGACAACATAGAACCTGAGTAGTGGCTTTTACTGAATGGTGTTACGTCATAGTTACCATTTGATTTTCCATTGGTTCTCAATAATATTGGTGATACTTCCGAAATCTTCCGAAGCCTAAACCCTACACCAACTCCCTGATGCGGATACACCACACCTTCTCCTCCCGCTCCCACACACTCCCCGGCAGAAGCCCTCAGCCACGGTCGCTGCGGCGGCGGGTCTCGCCCTGCGAAGATGGTTTTTGGGCTTATAGGGATATATAAGAGCTATGTAGGGATAATGGAGAAGAAAATGGAAACTACTACATTACATAGGCTTATATATAGGGATTATATAGGGTTTTTTGGGTTTATATGGGACATATAAGGGTTAAGGGTTATATAGGGATAATGGAAAAGAAAATGGACACTACTATAGGGTATAGGGTTTAGGGCTTAGGAGGGTTTAAGCTCAACAAGGTGTAGCGCTGAGGGCTTAAGGTGTTGTTGCATGACCTTGGGAGTTTTCTTGATTTGTTGCTTTGCTTGCTGAGTTTGACTGCATGCGTGGGACCATGCCTTTGCTGGTGTAGCCTTCGCGGCATGTGATGTTCCCTGTTTGTTTTTGTTTGGTGTTCATGTTTTAACATGCTATTCTCTACGGCCTCAAGAAACTACACACCCTGAACCACATCTTCGTACTGCTTCATCTTAAAAGGGAGAGGGTTCAGGCTCATCAGCTGCGAGCTTCATATGGATCCCACGAGACACCAGTGGGACCGGCCTTGCGTAAGATAGTTGTGATGGGAAACAGTAGTCTATGACCTGGTTGTAACTTCAGCTTTTCCTTCTCCCCCTACATAGATCAAGGCCCAATTGATTCTCCATTCTTAGGGTCATATCCTCAGACCCCTAGAGGAGCTAAAGCCTGACTCCTAGTATCCCTCTTAATAACCCCTCCAATACTCCCCTATATAACCCCCATATAATCCGCGCACCCTACCTATCAATGGGTTCAGGGGCCCTGGTTTCTTGGCTTAGGGGAGATTTCGCAAGAATGAAAGTACCTACATGTATGTATACATATGTATATGCATCAATATGTATACATATGTATATATATATATGTATATGGACTACGTAGATGCTATGCATTTAGGGTCCGACTGTTCGGCCACACTTCATACCCCTGAACCTAGTCTGGATTCTATGCGGTTGTTGCCGTATATGGGCTTGAGGGTTTGTGTGGTTGCGCGCACACACACATCTGCAGCTTCGATATTATAGCCCATAGAAGCTGCTATCAAAAGTTAAAACCCTGCATGACTTCAACATACAAAAATACCATACTTCCCGCGGTGGGCGGTTCTTCAGGGCAGGCAAGACCTCCAGCATCACCTGTAGAAACCATTGCTGTGATTACTGGCTCCCCTACACTGACAGGAAGGTTCTTCGACACCACAAGCCCAACACTCCAGGCACTAAACCCTAGACCATAAGCCCTAAATTAGAACCCTAGTGGACGGAAGTTTCCAACTGCGGCGCTTCATATAATACAGGGTACATGAGTGGAATATAGGAACACTGAAGAGTTACATATTGGGTATAGAAGGCTTACAGTGGGTAAGGTCCCTACATGATAACTCCCCTCCTGTAATCGCCATAAACTAAACCCTAAACCCTGAACTCTAAACCCTGAGCCCTACACCCTACACCCTAAACTACCCTGAACCTTACAGCTGAAGACGCTCAACTCGAAATCCTAAACTGCGCATATGCACGCCGCAGGAATACGAGTAATGGCCATAGGAATAAAAGTACGAATAACAGTGGTAATATTAATAATAATGATAAGTGGTAATTGTAACGCTCATAGAAGAATTAGGCTAGGGCTTCGGTGTGTATGTCATTGCATACTATCTACCCAGGGACCGCAATGACCCTTAATTGAGGAACATATCTTAATTCATATTATGGACCCCAGTAGCGTTTAGGGTATATTACTCAATTGAGGAGTATTGGGCTCTCTGGGTAGAGGATACACACACCTGGCAAGCCTGTGATATTCCCCTTACTGCAGTACACCTGAAGCAGAAGAATAGCTACCATATCCGTTTCTGGCCTATTTGAGCTGCACCATAACATAGCCACTCAGGATATGTAGAGCCATACTACTTGTAAGTATCTCTGTGGAGCCTGTATATGACCCCAACTTCCTTCCAGTTCATCTTCATGTTCCTGTGCATTTGATTCTGCATTTTCTGCAAACTATCCCTAAACCCTCGCTCTGCACATATAAATCAGCGCCAAACCCTAAACCCTAAAGTCCTAAACCCTGAATCCTAAACCCTAAACCCTGAATGCTAAACCCTAAACCCTAAACCCTAATGTACGATCGGTTGCCCAGTGCGCGCAGGTCTTTGCAAGCCTTCTCTCCACCACCGCCTCCAGGAGAGGCCACAGCCAAAGCCTGCAAGATGGTTCAAAGGTTGCTGCACACAACTTCAGTAGTGATTTTTGGTGGTTGAACCCAGTAAGATTATATTCCTTATATAAAATACTATACCCCAAAAGGAGGATATAATCTTACTCTTTTTTGGGTACCATAGTATCCCCAAATAGAATACTACTCACTTAAGCTTTGGAAATTTAGGATCCCGAGCCCGACTAAGGGTTTTAGTCCCCCTTAAGTAGCTATAGGGCTTATAGGGGTTATATTGGGATAATGGAAAAGAAAATGGAAAGTACAGGGATTATAGGGATTATATAGGGTATAGTATATTGGGGATGTTTTGGAATAATGGAAGAGAAAATGGAAACTACCGTTTGGGGTTTATAGTCCCCTTTCAGTAGATAGAATATGGGGTATATGGGGATCTTATTGTAATGTACCCAAAACCATATTCTATCTACTCAAGGGGGACTATAGGGTTTAGGGTTTAGGGAAAACCCTAAACATTTGCTTTTTAAGAGGATGCATATGGGGAGCCTAAAGGGTTCTTGGATGTAGGGCTTAGGGGACCTATCAAGGTTATGTATGGCTTCTATAAGTCGTCCGGGAGATATGAGTAATGTTTTGTTGGTGGTTGAACCTAGTAAGATTCTATTCCTTATATAACATACTATACCCAAAAGGAGGATATAATCTTACTCTATATTGGGTACCATAGTATCCCCAAATAAAATCCTACTCATATGTGGATGATCATGGAACCCCGAAATGAGCCCAGGAAGACTACCATCGTTTAAAAGGGCCATACTTGGTTGAGGGTTTAGGGCTAAGGTGAGTGGAGTGTAGGACTGGTACGAGGTAATGCTAGGGTATAAGCGGTTCGGGGCTTAACTTTTAGGGCCTTTCTAGGTCATGCACTTGATAACGGTGGGGACGGTGTGTAGGTGGACTCAACCCTTGCACATGCTTCTACATCTGATGACGAGCTTTTCCAAACGCCTGATCCACTTCTTTTGCCAACCCCAAACCCGAAACCCTAAACCGTGGGTATTGAATTGGGGACAGTGAGAACAACTCCCCAGCTGCTGGTCACATGTGGGAGTGTGCCCTAAAATGAGAGGATGTCAGCCTCGGCCGGTTTAGCCCCCTTTTTAACGAGTGCCTAAATTATAAGAAGCTCCTCTTTATCAAGTTATCTGTGCCGACTGTAGCAAAATCCCCATGTAGGAGGTGACCAAGTTGCGAACCCTTCTTGGGTACCCGTCATACTCAAGGTCACGTTCTGCTAGGAATCAGAAAACGGGCCACAATTTTGACAATCCTAAGCCTTAAACCTGAAAATCCCAAACCCTAAACCCTGAACCCTAAACCCTATATAACCCCAATATATTACAGTAGCTTCCAGTTTCTTTTTCCACTATGCCTACTACTTGAGGGTAGGGTTGCCTTGTGACACGGACGAGGTTGGTTTGGGTTTCAGGTCAGCTCTGGGCACTATGTGGCACTTAGGACCCCTACTAAGGGTTAACCCTTTACTTGGAAGGTCCTGGGGACTTAGGAAGTAGGTTAATAATAGGGATAATTGGGGTTACTATATGGCTTATAGGGGTTATTAACCTACTTACTAAGTCCCCATGACCCCTACTAAGGGTTAACCCTTAAGTACCTATAACAGGACTTCAAGGGAATCCCCAATGGTTAAGGGTCTGAGGTCCAAGCTAAGTCCCAAGGCATAAGGCCTATATAATGCTATGGTCGATTCTCGACTAGATGGAGGGTTGAGGGTTTAAGGGTTTGGGAAATTAAGAATTTTGGGGTTAAGGGTCTTGAGTTGAAGGGTTTTGGGTTTAAGGGTCTTGGGTTTAAGGGTTTTGGGTTTAAGGGCCTTGAGTTTAACGGTTTGGGATTTAAGGCACCCAGGGTTGTGGGTCTAAGGGTTTGAGTTTAGGCTTGCAAGAGAGAGGTTATTATTGGAGCTTTCTTAAAGACCAACTCGTATCTTGAGATCTGCTACAACGCATCTCTGCTCAGAATCTTATAGATCCTGGCAAATGACCTGTATCCTATTCAGGGTTAGTCAGGGTTAGTAAGGAAAAGAGGAATATAAATCCCCATATGGTCCTTATATAATGTATTCCCTTATTCCCTACTAACCCCCAATAAGTTGAGCTCTGTCAGCCAGTTAAGGCTGAGGTCTTGGGGGAGCCAGAACCTAGAGCGCCACGCCCTTCGATTGCATACCCTTTGCATTCAAGATTAGGCTTTAGGGCTCAAGGGAATCCAGGTGGGTGGTTTGCGGAAATTAGGGGGTCCATTGTGGGAATCCCCATAGTAAGGTTTGTTGTATTTGGGATCTTGATTGGCGGGGTGGCCCTGTTTATGGAAACCACTAAGTCTGTAAACAATTCCCACTTTGGGCCTTAAAGTCCATAATCCCCCAGTAACCCTTTAATACCAAGGGTACCCTTTTTCCTAATGCTCAGCTGTAAGAGGAGACCCCAAACATGAAAACATCAGAATCTTCACCAGAATACGCTGTTGTCAAGCTGTCCATCAATGCTTGGCAACGCTCATCAGCAGAAAACGCGTTTTCCAACGATTTCTGGCCCTTGTGAAGCCTGCACTGCATCACAGCCCGAATGGCTTTGAAGTGCCTAAGTTCTTGCCATACCCAAGACGTTCCGGGAGATTACAAGCAAGAACAATTCCACCCAAAGTGCATCCTTGCTTCAGTCCTTGCAGAATCTGGCAGCAAGAGGTTCTGCCCGCTCACCGCCCACATTTTGTTCTCAAAGCGGACACAGCGCAATGTAGCATTCCGGGCAGCCCTGACGTTATGAATAACTCTGCGGCGTGGGCTTAAGGATTCCTGAGCGCGGCATGAATCTCAAGATCCGACGCTTGGTGTAGGTCTAGAGTTTAGGGCTTAGGGTTTGCCGGGCTGGGGGGTTGGGGTTTGCAAGGTTTCGGGTTTCTGGTCTAGCGTGTAGGTCAGGCTTTACTGAGAAGATGGAATCAGAGTTGAATTTTTTTACCACAAATGAAGAAAACCTATTGTCAGGGACCGCGAGCAAGGACACACAGTTTTGACAAAACCACATGTGTTGCGAACACCGTCTGAAAATAAACCAAAACCCCCACAAACCCTAGAATCTACCCTATACTCTAAACCCTAGAATCTACACCCTAAACCCTAGAATCTGAACCTTAAACCCTAGAACCTCAACCCTAAACCCCTCAACCATCGCCTTGACGCCCTGCTCGATGCGGTCGATGCCCTGATCCAAGGTGCCTGAAAGGGCTTGGGTCCCAGGAAGCGGGGGGAGTGTAGGGCAAACAGTGTGGGGATGTTCAAGCTGTAAGGGCAGGGTAAAGGGTCTAGGGCTAAAGGGTTACGATTTAGGTTTGAGGTTTGGGGTTTACGGTTTGCGTTCTGGGGTTTGGGGTTTAGGGTATAGGGTTCACAGAATTTTGGCTGCAGGCTGCTGACGCTTGAAGGTCTGTGACTCAAGGAGGGTTTTTTGGGTGAAAGGCTTCATGGTGTCCATACGAAGGCCAGACACGGCTTAGAGCTTACTTGGAGGATCTCTCGACTTCGTATCCAAGTAGGGTTTAGGTTCAGGGAATCTCTGAAACCCCAGACCTTTCCTTTATTCTTGGCGACGTAGGAAATGCCGGCCAGGATGTGCACGTGGTTGCAATCATGGGCTCATCTTACTGATGCTTAAGAGGGAGTCTCTTTCTAAACCCCAAACCTTATGATGGTATCTATCTTTCCGTCCACGACTCCCCCTGAAACACCATTTAAATTCTGGGAAGGTATCATGTCTGGCTTATGGGGTGAACAAGAGGGTATACAACCGCTTCAGAAGGACTGCTATGTTACATGGGCTCAGAGATTTGAGGCCCTGGGGTTTAAGGTACCAAGGACTCCTCAGATCCCCTTGACATGCTTTCATATCCCTGCGGTCCCTCACCCAAAATGTAAGCAGCTCTGAAAATCCAGGCGCTATTGGCAGTTGAGGGTTTAGGCCTTCGGTTTTGAGAAGTAGCCACTTCTCCTGAATAGGTTCCCAATAATGGAGAATCAAATGGAACAAATTGGAAAATGAAATGGTTAACGCCAGTGTATGTTGCATAGGGGACAATGTTTTCCTTTAGGGGGTGGAGTTCCTTTCTTTGGGGAAGGAGTTATGAGACTCGTGCCTGGCCCTCGACCCTGCGCACAGCCTTGTACCTGATGCTTGAAATCAGATTTCTCGATATGGCAAGACCGAGGTGCTGAACCATCTTCATTCAGGTCTGAAGCATCCTGCAAGAGGTGAATTTGGCTGCTGGGATCATAATGAATCCAAGAAGTACGCCAACAGTCTTGCCCTTCGCAAGTGATGGCTAGGAAGTGACCTTGCAGTAACCGTGACAGTGGTACTTGCTGGATACTTGAATGAACTGCCCCATGCAGCTAAGGCGGCCCAGGATGCAGCCAAGGACGCTGAGCGTTCTCGCGCTGCCCAGCCGCCGAAATATGCTGATCCCAACCCGCAAAGCCAAAAGGGAAGGGACAAAATACATCCCCCCTAAACCCTAAACCCTAGAGGAGTGGGAGTCTAGGGGTTTCTGGGGTGTAGAGTCTCAAAGCCCAGACCGAAGGCAAGGGCAAAGCCCAGGCCAAGGGAAAGGGTTCACGCCCAGAAGAGACACGCCGCTCTTCGCGGGCAGGCCCAGTCTTCTACCTACAATCGTGATGATTCGTACTCCGACTCCTCATCGTCCCCTGGCTACCAAGGCTGATATGGCCTTTGAGAACAACGCAGGCGATTCCCTTAACGCCCTTTACAACTGATATCCCCAAAACCTAAGCCTTAAACCCTAAAGCCTAAGCCCTAAGCCTAAACATCTAGATCCTACATGCCCTAGTCAAGGAAGACCATGGGATGAGCATTAGGGTTTAGGGTTTCCCTAAACCCTCAACCCTAACGTGACCCCGGAAAGCTTTTGATTTACTACACATCCCCTACATCTTAAAACCTAAATTGTAGTTTCCAGCTTCTTTTCATTTATCCCAATATGTCCCCAAGATATCCCTTATATAAACCCTATATACCGATTTTAACGTAACTTGTTTATACCCAAAGCCTATACCCTCAACCCTAAGCTCCTTAACAGCAACCAGTTTAGGGCTTAGGGCTACGGGGCTAGGCCCCGATTAAGGGTGTAGGGTCAAGGGTCGAGGGGTTCAGGCTGATTAAGGGTTTAGGGTTTAGGGTTTCTTAGGGTTGATTTTAGGGTTATCAGCTACACTACATCTTTACAATTGGGGAGTATACTACTGGAATCGCCCAGACCTATAACTGAAAATATCATGCTTAAGGACTTTTCAGGGTTACACTGACCATCATGAAAAATATGAATAGTTCCTAAAAAATGGAGAATACGGATTATAAACCCTCAAACATATACCCTAAACTACCAAGGGGACCCCTACGTCAACCCTTCATGGTGCCTTGGTTACCCTAGTATTGACTGTAGATCATACATACATACTGTGGTACCTTAATCTAAATTCCTTAAAGGCACTTGGAGGGTCAGGCTTAGTAATGGGGATAATTGGGTTTGCTACGTGCCTTTGAGGACATGCCATTTAGGCGGTCATAAGTATACTTACTCAGCCCCCCTGACCCTCCAAGCAACCCATTATATGATCCATAGTCTAAACTCCGAGCAAGTATCCCCCTAAATATCCCCAAACTACTAGTATCCCCCTCGAAATCCCCTATAGGGACCCCCTATATCATCCCTGATATAACCCAATATCCCCTATAGGGATCCCCTATATCATCCCTTATATAAGCCCACTGTGAGGAGTTTAGACTATGGCGGCCTTCGAACTTGTCGACTTTTGAGGTGATGATCCTCGGCGGGACGGTTTAGTGTTTAGTGTTTTGGGGTTTAGGGCTTAGGGTTTAGGGTTTTGGGTTTAAAGTTTTGGGTTTGGGGTTTAAGGTTTCGGGTTTAGGGTTTCAGGCTTGGGGTTCAGGGTCTAGGGCTTAGACTTAGGGTTGCGGGCTTAGGGTTTGGGGTTCTGACTGCTTTTTAACTGCTCTTGATACTGAAGCTTTCAATGACCTTAGTAATTATATTGTCGCACCATACTCCATAAGATCTAAGGTACCTAGCGTATGCAAGTTTTTAGTATCCAACTAGGCAACATAAAGTTCTAGGGTTCTGTGCTTAGGGTTAGGACTCAGGGTTCAGGGGTTAGGGTTAAGGGCCAAGATGACTTCCGACCATAGGATTTTGAGCTTGGGGTAACATAGTGGCGAACTACAAGGAACATGACATGGAAAGTTGGTTTATATGGGGCCTATATAGGGGGGCTATATTCCTGATTACGTAGGGACCTAATAATTGCCAGTATCATTTTGACTTGAAATTGAGGCCCGCTATAGCGCAATTATGCGAGGATTCTAGGATCCGAATAGTGGTACTCAATCAGCCTCCGAGATCGAGGTACCAGTCATGACTCTGAAAACCTTGTTGATGCAGTCATGACTGTTGTTTCAGGCACCCATGAGGTCGGATTACTTGTCTGTGTCGCTAGTACATTACTTGCTGAAATTCAGGAGAGCACTTGAGATTTATGGGCTGTAACCCATAGTTCAGTATTGTTACTTCCTAAATCAAGCAAAGCTGGCTACCCGTAATCCCTGCAATATCCCCAGAAACTCCGTGTATACCTCATAGATTCCAATGTCGCCCCAAAGCCAGACCCGAAACCACGAACCCTACGCCTGGGTTGGCCCCTAAAGCCCTTTGAAAAATATTAGTATATAGGGTCCCTTAGCCATTAGGGAAAATATTAAATATCTCAGGGACCTACCCAATACACTCCCAAACCAATGTAGCCTTTTGATAAAACACAAACACACTACGGAATGACCACGAAACCCTAGACTCAGGCTTATAGAAACCCATAACGTAAGCGCCCAAATAGTTAGCAATATCATAGCCCTAGATTGTTTGTAAAACTGTAATATAGGGTAGCATGAATAGAACTCAAAAGGATATTGGGTATTTTCGAGGCTCCTGCAAACCCTAAACCCTAAACTCTAAACCTTTCACATGAGCTGTAGTCTAAACTCCTGGTATCCCTCTTAATAAGCCCTACAGTAGTCCTTTTCTAATCCCCTATATAAAACCCTTCAAGGAGTTTAGACTATAGCTCATATCATCATCCATCCGTGGAGTCCCTGAGGGTACCCTTTGTTTGCATAAGCACGCGCCCGGCTCCAATAATTCAACACCATCTACATAGGGTGTAGGGGTTAAGGGGTTAGGGTTTAGGGTTATAAAGCGCAGATGAACCACAAGACAGGCGTAGCAAAGAGCGGTAAGCCAAAAACACAAGGAACGAACAACACCTTCTTACCACGAGAGGTAGTGGTAAATGGCAAAACTATGAGGACATGAAACTCACAAACTTCTAAACCTGAACCCTGCAGCCTCTTCGCGCAATTCCATAAACTTTATACTTGGAGAGTCAGGGGGACATAGTAAGTATACTTATAATCCCTAGAGGCCATATGGTATCCCCAGTTATCCCCACTATTAACCTACTTACTAAGTCCCACCGCAATTGAATCCCAAATAATTACTCAGTCCCCCAGACCTACTCCTATAAGCTCTTTCATGCCGACCCCAAAACTTTGCGCGGTTTCGCGTTAAGGGCCTAGGGTTCAGGATTTAGGGTTTAGGATTTCGGGTTGACCCCTAATATGGACTGTTACTGGGTGGGGGCACTACCCAAGGTGTAGGGTTTCAGATTACATGCCTCATATAAAATACTAAACCCCAAAAGAATGATAGAATCTTACTTTATATTGGGTACCATAGTATCCCCAAATAAAATCCTAATCAACCCTGAACCCTAATCCCTAAACCCTAGACCCTAAACCCCAAACCCATTTTTAGGGCTTAAGGTTAGGTAACAGGACAAGGAGCTGGGTGGTCTCCTTCAGCTCTCCGCGGAGGCTTGTGGCCACCTTGCTCTTGAGGTTCTATAATGGTTTAGGGTTTAGGGTTTCGGGTTTAGGGTTTAGGGTTCAGCATCTCAAGGTCGTGCTTAGAGTCTGATCTGTTTACATCACGTATTGGAAAAGTACCCACCCGCCCTTCGGTTC